>JAQQAC010023519.1:8314501-8374074 GCA_029783875.1 Phataginus tricuspis | reverse complement strand
ATCCAATCATCGCTTACGCCTTTTTGAGTGAAAAGCTAGCGGCCCAAGTGAGTGGAGCCGCAGTTGGACGCAGGAGGCAGGAAGCACGACAGCTGGTGTTTGAGCGCGCACCGGTAACTGGAGTCGAGGTACCCTCCTTGGAGCTCGCGGAGGCGAACGGAAAGCCGGTGGGCGGCGGGCCCGGACCGCGCGGCTGCGGTGCGGAGACGCCGGACTTGAGGGCGAGCGGGCGAGGGGAGACACCGGGGATTGAGGAAAGGAGAAAGTGGGAGCTCGAGACAAGGGGGGACGGGGCGGTTGGGGAGTCCGGCGCCCGCGGCGGCGGCCTTTGGGCACTGGAGCGCATGCGCAAGGGGCGGGCTGGCCGTTGGCGCCCTGGACCCGGGTCCGGCTTTCGGGAGGGCCTGTCATGGCAGCCGGTGGTTGGGCCCCGGCTTGGGGAGAGAACCTGCCTGTCCGAGGAGACCCAAGGCTGTCCCGTGGGGAGAGGCCCGCGAGGTCGACGCCGGGGTTTGGGGCTGCGGTGGAAGAAGCCGGTGATGATGGACGTGACGGCCCTCCTTCGAGTCCTAGGGATTTCCTCTTCCCTCACTCTGCTGTGTTCTTGTGAGATTAAGGGATTCCTGGTTCCAGACATTTATGGCCAAGAAGATGTCCCTGTCGGGAACTAACGCCTAGGTGGAAATCCTCTCTGGGGGCCTTGAGAGTGAATGAGTACCTGTGGGCGTGTCTGAGTTGTCGCTTTCCCCGTGTCAGCTTTCGAGTTGATTGGAGCCTGGAGCTCCATCGCGGCCACCGCTCTGGGCGGGACAAACCCCACCAAGGTTCTATGGATCTTTGGAGCTTAAGATCCTTTGTAGTCATTTTCTAAAAAGATTTGTGCCTCCCACCCCATCAGTCCCCATCAAAATAAAACGGCTTCATTTCATCACTCTCATTTCTTTGAAATAAACCATCTCCTCTTGGTCACCCAGATTTGAAGCCTAGAGTATGTGGTCTGGCTTTTCTCTGCCCAGGTATCTATCACCCAGGGATGGCCCTGCCCTGTGGAGTGTTCCACCCTCTTACCTGTTAATGCCCTTGCCCTGATTGATTCTCTTTCATTTGGTAGCTGGTTTTTCTGCTGCTGGCCTCATTCCTCTATCTTCCAGGCCAAGTCAATTGCTCTTGAGCAAGTCCTGATTGAGTCACTAGTTCAAAAACCTAATCAGCGATTCCTTGTTGCTCAACAAATTAAACATGAATGCCCTGGACCTGACCAGCTCTCCCAGCTTTGTTTTCTTCTTTTTCCAGCCAGCCAGCTAGTCAATCATTCATTCTCCGTACTCTTCATTGCCCAGAAGGGTCTGGAACTTTTAGAACTGGCCTTTCCTCTCTCCTGTTCTCTGCTGCCTGGGAAATGACCCTTTCCTGTTTTTGACAGTCTGAATCCTCAGGGCTGGTATCTGATTGCTTCTTTCAAGAATCAGATAAGGATAAGTGCTTACTTTTGCCCCTGAACTGCTTTGAGGCCCTGACTAGTTCCATTCATTCCACCTTTGCTGTCGAGCACTTACCTGATGTGTGCTAGACTTAGTTTCAGGCGCTGGGGCTGGCATGACTGGGGTGGGGGACGCATATTTTTTAGCTGGGGCCTGCAGGAAATGCCCTTCTGTGGTAACAGGCCTGAAAGAAGGGGGATTTGTGACTCTTGGGGGCAGCAGAAATAGCAAGTGCAAAGGTACTGAGGACAGGAGCCAGTGTGTGAGGAGGATGAGGTATGAGCATAGAGGGATCAGGTTTTACAAGGGCCTGGTAAGCTGTGGTGCAGACTTGAGTTTTATTCTGAGCACAGCAGGAGCCTCTGGAGGTTTTGAGCAGAGTAGTGATTCCTGGCTGCTGCGGGGAGAGTAGATGGACGGGGGGTAGGAATGGAGACTAGGGAGACTTGGCACAATCCAGGCCGGAGACATTGCCGGATGTGCCCATTGACTGACACTGGGCAAACTAACTGTGGTCCACGCTCACGGCAGAATATTGTGCAGCCACAGAAAGGAATGGGGTGCTGTGCACTCTGCAGGGTGGAAATGTTACACTGAGTTAAAGAAACCAGACACGTGGTCATGTATTGTATGACTCTGTTATGTGAACTGTCCCCAAAGGCCAAATTCATAGAAAAGAAAATAGATTAGTGGTTACCAAAGGGATTTTGTGTGAGGAAGGAGGAGGATAGCTAAAGGATACAGTCTTGAGGTGATGAAATGTTCTAAAATGCTAATGATTGAGCATATCTATGACTATATGCCGGAAACCATTGAATAATTGTACATTTTAAGTAGCAAATGGTATGTATAGCATGTCAGTAAAGCTGTTCTAACTTTAAAAAAGAAAGGTGAGGGTAGCTTGCGACCAGTGAAGTAGCAGTGGGTAGAATGGCCTGATCCTTGTGGAATTTGTTGGTCGGTTGGACCATGACAGAGACTCAGAGACAGAGCCATTGAGGAAATGGAATTCGCCTCTTCTGAGATGGGGGAACGAGGCCTGTGGGGAGAAATGAGGGTTTTGCTTTGGGCATTTTGAGTTCAACTTCCAGCTGGGTAACTGAGGCTGGAGTGGAGAGGAGTCATCTGACTGACACATGCAAATTTGAGAGCGGCTTCAGCATGGGGGTGGGCAGAGCCCTGGTGCTGGTGCAGTCAGAGAATGAGTGATGGGACGGCCAGAAACTGACCCAGGACCTTCCGCATCCATCTCAGGAAGAGAGGCTGATTCAGCACCTCCACCCCCAGACCGAGGCCGGGTGGGACAGGGAGGACACAGGACAGTATTCTCACCTTGCATCCCTCCTAGCGTACACCAGGAAGAGCTCTTTATGTATTGGATTAAATAAAGCCAGGAGTTGAGCAGGCTTTGTATTAATTGCATTTACTATCTCGGCTTCATTCTTATTGGCCAGGGCCCACAGGGAGGCCTTTTCATGAGAGTGCTTAATTATTCCCTGTGCAGACCACAAATAGCGGAGGAGCCAGGGCTGGGCAGACACTGTTCACGCACAACGTGAGATCTCTCCAGCGTCCTGGCAGCCACATCGCCAGGTCTCCGGCATCCTACCCATGTAGGCCTGGTGGGTTCCTTGGGGAGTACGAAGGAGGGGGCTCCTTTAGGCTTCTTGGTGTGAGGCCATTCATCAGAGCTGAGACCAGGGTGCTGAGGAGGCATTTGTGCGAAGATCTGGGAGCAGGGCATCCTGGTGGTGGCACTGGGCTGCAAGAGCTGAGAGTTGGCTCAGTGAGTGAGCAGCCAAACACGCTGGAGGTGGTTTGAAAGGGGTGGTGTGTTATAAGGCAGGTAGGCTGGACCAACGAGGAGGGAGAAGTCCGGGTTTCCCTCAGAGCAGGGGAGGGCCTGGAGGTGGAGGCAGTGTGCACACATGGGAGTGGGGAGACAGGGAGAGCTGGGGTAGCTTAGAAGAAGGTGGAGATGTGGCTGTACAGCAGACCTGGAAGTGCTGCATGGAGGAGCTGATGGTCCACTGCAGGAGTCATTGTGGGGGGTGTGACAGAGGTGGCTCAGAGGTTGGGCCCAGTCTTAGCTTCACCAGCTCGGTGGCTTTCTGTGCCGGCTCAAGGACCCTTCATAGCCCTGTGTCAGCAGCCTGTAGCTGCTGTGCGAGCGCCCTTCCTTTGCCCTGCCCTGACAGCCTGGCAGGCAGATGGGCTCTCCTTTTCTCATCTGCCTTGTCCTCCCCGTCCTCAGTGTCATGACAGAACAGGACGTGGAGAGCGAACTTTTGGATTATGAGGAAGACGAAGAGCCCCAAGCCCCTCCAGAGAGAACTCCAGCTACCCCCAAGAAAGATGTCAAGGGCTCCTACGTTTCCATCCACAGCTCTGGCTTCCGGGACTTTCTACTGAAGCCAGAGCTTCTGAAGGCCATCGTGGACTGTGGTTTTGAGCACCCTTCTGAGGGTATGCTTCCCTGGTCCCCCACCCAGGCCCTCTAGCTGTCCACCATGGTCCCCTAGGCCCTCTGCTGAGGAGCCCGGCAGGGAGCATCGGGGTCCCGTGACTCAGGCGCACTTTCTCCCTCAGTTCAGCACGAGTGCATTCCCCAGGCCATCCTGGGCATGGACATCCTGTGCCAGGCCAAGTCTGGGATGGGCAAGACAGCAGTGTTTGTGCTGGCCACCCTTCAGCAGATAGAGCCTATCAGTGGACAGGTGGGTGTGCACCCCCTACCCCCGTCCCCCGGCCCCAGCTCCCTGAGGCAGTGTTCCCAAATTCTCTTTGTGGACTTTTAAAAACTTAAGTACATACTGTTATAATAAAATCTCCCCAAGGATAAGGCAAGAGAATGAAAAGTGCCTATGTTTTGTTCTCCAGAGATACAGCTGTTACTTGGTCGTGTGATTGCGCAGAGGCAGGGTTGTGCTAAGCACGGTTTTGTTATCACTGCTGTTGCTGCCAGGCTCTGGCTGTCTTCTCCCAAAATGAACATCGTATTCCACTATCTTGGGAAAGAATTGGGACTAATGGTGTCCTGCCTGGGGTGCACATCCTTGGGCTGTGTGTGGGTGCATGAGCCCTCGTTTTCTTGAGTAGACGGTGAAGGAGACAGTGTAATGGGAGGCCACCGTGAGCTGCAGTGCTTGGCACTGAGGGCCTAAGGGCAGGAGCAGCTCTCCTCCTGGGGGCCAGGCAGAGAGCAGAGACTCAGCAAGCTGTTTGCGTGGGGCCTGTCACCAGCTGGGCTGGGTGGAACAGTTACCTGGCCTCTTGCGGGGCTGAGCCAGACCCGTGGGAGGACCTAGGGCATGAGCTGCAGATGAAGGGCGGTGAAGAGCTGCAGGCATGTGGACTGGGCCTTGCAGTGGCTGGAGGTGTGGGGAGCAGCTTGGCAGGGCCCGAGAGGCACCGGCCGCCCAGGGAGAGTGCTAGCAGGGGCTCTAGCCGAGGAGGACCCAGATGCTGCCCTGAGTGCTGTTCCCACCTGCCTACAGGTGACAGTCCTGGTTATGTGCCACACGAGGGAGCTGGCCTTCCAGATCAGCAAGGAGTATGAGCGCTTCTCCAAGTACATGCCCAGCGTCAAGGTGAGCCCCCTCAGCCAGGCACCTCGTGGCCCTCTGCAGTTCCGCCAGCCTCGGTTCTGGCCCAGCCAGTGTTTACCAAGCTTGGCTGCGGTGGCCACCTTTGAGGTTTGTGGTACTTCGTGCTCCTTAAAAGCCTGATGAATTATGCATGGTCCCCAGAGGCCTGTGCCCGGCCCAGCCCTTGGGCTGCTCTTCACTGAGCCGTGGCTGGGCTCTGAGGCCTTTCCTGGCACCAGGCTGCAGTGTTGGGGGAGTCTTGGAGCCCCAGCTGCGTGGCCATCAATGTGGAGTGGTGTACAAGCCTTCAGCCCCTAGATGGATGAAAACAGCTTCCCCTCTACCCTCATAGGTGTCTGTCTTCTTCGGGGGTCTCTCCATCAAGAGGGATGAAGAGGTGTTGAAGAAGAACTGTCCCCATGTTGTGGTGGGCACACCAGGCCGGATCCTGGCACTTGGGCAGAACAGGAGCCTCAACCTGAAGAATGTGAGGCACTTCGTGCTGGACGAGTGTGACAAGATGCTGGAGCAGCTGGGTGAGTGTCCTCCCTGTGACTGGGGCTGCCGGAGGCCCACCCAGCCACGCCTGCTCCCACCCTTGCAGCACCCCCACCCCCACTTCAGAGCCAGGTGGGTCTGGACAGGGCAGGTGAAGGTTTCCAGTTTCTGTAAAGTGGGGTTACATGGGTGGCCAGAACATAGATCTCCTGTAAACAAAGTTTAGGGGCAGTTTAAACATTGGCAGGATGACCTGCTTTTGATCCCAAGCTGAGTGGCACCACAGGACCCAAACGAGCTGTGTCTAGGCACGTGCGGAGGCTAGCCCTTGAGCACCGTGGCCTTGCCGCCTATTTGTTGGGTTAGCTCTAGGCCCCGCCTGCCCTCAGTGAGCCCTGACAGGGCTCGAAGGAGAAGGGGCTTGTGTCCCAGGAGGCCGCTGCAGCTCTCACCCCAGCGGCTGTCTTTGCCTCAGGCTCCTCTCCCTGAAGTGTGGCTCGAGGCGCGCTGGCACGGCTGCTCCACGCTGGCAGCGTGTAAGTGGATTGCAGCTCCTCCCACGCCTGTGCTCACCCCCAGTCCAGCCCCTCAGGCACCTGGGACTCACCCCTCCCTCCACTCCGGCTCACACCGCCCTCCTCATACGGCTCCCTGGCACAGGTTGGGAGGGGCTGGGTCTGGACTTGGGTGGGGGCTGTGGTCTGGCAAGCACTCAAGCCTGCCTGTGTCTTGCCTTCCCATCCCAGATATGCGGCAGAATGTGCAGGATATCTTCCGCCTGACACCCCATGAGAAGCAGTGCATGATGTTCAGTGCCACGCTGAGCAAGGAGATCCGGCCTGTCTGCCGGAAGTTCATGCAAGATGTGAGTAGGATGGGATGCGGCCAAGACCTCAGTGCGGCCGCTTGGCCCTCCTGGGCCTAGGGCCTGAGTAGCTGCTGCGCCACGACGAGGATGCTGGGAGGCTGCAGAGCCCTCCTCCTTTCCTTCTGTCTTGTCTGCACCTGAGTCAGTCCAGAGCTTAGATCCAGTTGTTGGGAGAGGCATTTCTGGGGTATGCAGGCCCTCTGGGAAGCATTGCAGCAACATGGAGTCACCCCCCGGAAAGCTCTGGTGGTGTGCCCAGAAGTAAACCCTGCGTGCCCCTTCCTGCTCAGCCCCTGGAGGTGTTTGTGGATGAGACCAAGCTCACGCTACACGGCCTGCAGCAGTACTACATCAAGCTCAAAGACAGCGAGAAGAACCGCAAACTCTTTGACCTCTTGGATGTTCTGGAGTTTAACCAGGTCTCACTTCCTGCCGGTGCCTGTCTTGGGTTCTGGTTCTTTGGGAGGTGGGGACTCTGGTCCTGACTGCTGCTCATCCCCTTTCCCTCCCTGGCAGGTGCTGATCTTTGTGAAGTCTGTGCAGCGTTGCATGGCCCTGGCCCAGCTCCTAGTGGAGCAGAACTTCCCGGCCATCGCCATCCACAGGGGCATGGCCCAGGAGGACCGGTGAGTGTCCGCCGCCCCGGCAGGCAAGGCCGGCCCCTCATGGGGAGCGCCGCCCAGGAGCCCCGTGTCTGACGGCCGCCTCTTGTCCCTCCTGCACCCAGTCTGTCACACTACCAGCAGTTCAAGGACTTCCAGCGGCGGATCCTGGTGGCCACAAATCTGTTTGGCCGAGGGATGGACATCGAGCGAGTCACCATTGTTTTCAACTATGACATGCCCGAGGACTCAGACACCTACCTTCACCGGGTGAGTGGCCCCACAGAGGTGTGGGGTGGGTGGGGACCTGGCTCTGCTTGTTCTGAGGTCCCCAGGTGTGTCTGTGGCTGACCCCTGCTCCTGTATCCCTATAGGTGGCCCGTGCAGGTCGCTTTGGCACGAAGGGCCTGGCCATCACTTTTGTGTCCGATGAAAATGATGCCAAAATCCTCAATGACGTTCAGGAACGGTTTGAAGTGAATGTGGCAGAACTTCCAGAGGAAATCAACATCTCCACATACAGTAAGTGGCTGGGGGGCCAGGGAGTCCACGCCCACGCCCACCCTCCCTGCTCACTGGCCTCTCTGTGTGTCTTTTAACAGTTGAACAGAGCCGGTAACCATGTGCCTGACCGCCTGGAGCTGCCCTGCCTCTTGAGTGCTGCTTCAAGTTTTCTAGGCAACAGTGGGCCTTTCTTTTTATTGTTCAAAAGCTGTAGATTTGTGTTAAGAATAAATGTTTATTATGGAAACTTGGCTCCCATCCCACCTGTGTCCCAGTTACCCTTCGGCATTTCACAGACACAAGGGGCCTGACCAGGGAGCCCACAGCCAGCCACCTTCTGTATCAGTGTGATACTTAATTTTAAGTGTCAACATTGAAAGGTTTATACAGATAAAAAAAACATTACACAACATCCACAACCATCAAAACAGTGAGAACCCCCTGTCCCCAGGGCAGATGGGCCTCTGTACCATGGGCCGCAGGCAGTGGGACCAGGAGGGGCTCTGTCCTCCTCCCACCGCACATCTCAGGCTTAGCTTAATGTGGAAATTGGTCCAAGTGGGCAACGAGCCCTTAGTCTGTCCGAGCCTTGTGTACCAGGGCCAGGGGCTCAGCCCCAGGCCAGCTCCTGCTCCACCCTGGGCCGCAGCTTGGGTGGAACCGAGAGGCAGCCAGAAGCAGGCCCAGCAGGTCCAGCTCTCCACCCCGGCTCGGCACCCTGGGTCGGTACCAGGCTGTAGCTGTCACCCTCTCTCCGGGGCACACACCGCGGAGGCAGTTAGGCAGAAGAGGCAGAGTGGTGGGAGAGGAGGAGATCACGTGCAAAAGCTGCAGAGGCCACGGGTGCTGCCAGCATGGCCAGAACCTCCCCGTTACATGCCAGACTCTGAGGGCCTGAGGGCCTGGGGAGGAAAGGGCTCTGTGAGAACTGAGCGCAGACCCAGGGTGTCTCAGCCCTACATCCCCACCCCGGGTGTGGCCCTTACCCGAGTCTGGTTGTGACTGGTGCCAGACGTGGATGTGGCAAACTCTGAGTACTTGTTCCCGGTGACCCTGGAGGCCCACTTCCAGTACTCCTCCCTCACCTGCAGGGCACCGGTGCCAGGTCAGGGAGGGGAGGCCCCCTTCCCCCACCAGCCGAACATGACACCGGCCCACGGCGCACCTTCTTGTTGAGCAGGCAGTGCAGCACGAAGAGGAAGAGGCCCTGCAGGCAGTTGAGGATGGTGAAGGCGTAGGACAGCACCCAGCTGTGCGGGTCGAAGAGGAACAGGCCGAAGACCCAGGTGCAGCCCAGCACGAAGAGCTGGGCGATGGCCGTGATGGTCAGTACCCTGCAGGGAGAGGGCAGCTGTAGAGAGGGTACCTGCCGCAGCCAGCCCTCCCCTCCTTGCCCGCCTGCCCCCTGCCCCTGCTCTCACCTGGCCTTCTTTAATTTCTTCATGTCTGGGTTGATCTCGGAGAACTTCTGGGTAAGCTTCCAGACGGTTGTCACAAAGATGACAGCATTGCACTGGGGGGAGGGGCGGTGCACAGGATTCGGATTAGGGCTGTCCTTGGAACTCACTGGGGTGAGAGGTGGTCTGCTGGGGCTCAGTGAGGGGCCGTGCCCCTCAGGCTTTGAGGAGGTCAGGTGGGGCAGTTACCAAAATGATGAAGGTCACAGGTCCCAGGAAGCTCCAGAGGAAGCCACGGTCTGGGTCCAACCAGCAGCTGGGAGGAACGGGGGTGTGCCTGTCAGCGCCCGGAGGCCCTGAGGATATCCCGGCAGCGGGCTCGGTGCCGCCCCGCTGCCCCCACCCCGTCGCCCCTCCACCAGGCACTCACTAGAGGACGCGGCCGTAGCCCTGGCTGTTGACGGCCGCAGAGACAGCCACGATGAGCAGGGGCACGCCGTAGCCGATGAGGAAGAGCCAGACTTTGCTCGGGCCTTGGCCCTGGAACACGCGCACCACGAGGAAGTAGAGCTCCACGCCCTCCAGGCTCATCCAGCAGAAGGCGGCCAGGAAGCAATAGTGCAGCAGCCCGGCCACCAGGCGGCAGCGCAGCCCCACCTGATGGGCGGGGGCGGGTGAACGTCGGCGCGGGGCGGGGCGGGGCGGGGCCACTCCCGGGAGTGGGCGGGACTGTCGCTCTCCCGGGCCTCGGGTGGCGCGGCGCTCAGGTGAGAGAGGGACCCCTCCCCAAGGGCTGAGGTCTCACCTGACCGCCTTCGTTCTCGATGCCCGCCAGGAAGATGGCAGAGCCCACGAAGAGGCAGATGCAGAGGTGCAGGTGCACGGTGGTGCGCGAGCCTTGGATGGGCCGTACCAGCAGGAAGGTGAGAATACATAGCAGCAGGCACACCAGCGACAGCGCCAGGCCCACCTTGGTGATCAGGGCCAGCTTCGGGTCCTGGATGCGGGATGGGGTGGGTGGGGCTCCATGACCCGTTGGCCTCCCCGACCCACTAGGGGCCTGGCCTACAGGACTCTGATCAGGCAGCTCTCCTCCCCACCTCCTCTGCCTTCAACGTCTCATCTTTACGCTATGGCTCTCGTCCTAAATAACCCCAAAACCTACACCGACAGGCGCAGCAGGGCTCCGGGGTCCTCCTGATGGGCCTCTGCGCTAGATGCTCAGACTGCCCTCCGGAGATGGTCCCATCTCCCACCCCTCCTACACCTGGCCACACCTATCAGCTCATTGAAACCCACTTTTGTTCTTCCTGGGCCCCCAGCCTCCCCTACTGCACCTGGCCTGTTCCAGTTATCCACATGGCCCAACTTATCTGTGGCCACATACAGAAAGCTGGGCTCCCTCAGGAGCTTTTCACAGTATTTAACAACTGGTTCGAGGTGGGCAGCCAGAGGGGCACTAAGGGGAGCAGCACCTTCAGTGGCAGGTCACACTTTTTAGTTGCAGGATCACGGGGAAGCCTGGGGGTACCAGGGAAGGGCTCAGGGGTGTGGCAGGGGCCACCTAGGTTGGCAGCTACAGAACAAGTTGGGCCACACTCTGGAAAACCAGCTACCTGTCTCTCCTAAGCCAACCATGCGACCTGTAGGCTATTGAGGGAAGCGCTGGGGCCACTCACCTGCACATTGTAGTGGGCCATGAGGATGGCAAAGCTGCTCAGGTGGCTGCATTGGCACGTGGTGCTGCCATTCTGGGTGCCAAGCATTTGGCAGCCTGTGGTGGCCCAGTGGCCACCTCTGTCATTGTTACTCTTCCAAAAGGCACAGATCAGCTCCTGCCGCGGCCCCAGTGTCTCCTGCTGTAGGTGGGGCTGGGGAGTGGGTGGTGATAAGAGAGGTTAGCCTGGAACCTACTGTTGGTCAGGTGAGAACCCCAGGAGGGCTGCTTTTCACAAGTGTTTACTGAATACCTCACTGTGTGCCAGGCTGGGGGACACAGCAGTGCACAGGACAGAGACAAGTTCCCGCCTTTTGGGGCTGGCATGCAGTGGGGGTGTGGGGGAGAGATGATAAATAATAAGCCTAAGAAATAAGTAAACTTGATAGTGTGTTAGAAGGTGCTAAGTGCTTTTTTTTTTTTTGAAGAGCGTAGAAGAAAGGTGCAGTGTGATTACAGATTGTAACTTTAAATAAGGAGGTCAGGAAAGACCTGACAGAAAAGGTGACATTTGAAGAAAGACTGGAGACCGGTGAAAGGATTGTGTCACCTGAAGGAAATGTGTCCCAGGCAGAGGGCACAGAAAATGCAAAGGCCCTGAGGTACCTTCAGGGAGGGAGCAGAGGGAGCGCAGGTAGGGAAATTAAGGCAGCAGAGGGGCCACTGTGACCTTGGCTGTGGGGCGAGCCATAGGGCTGAGGCCCCTGCCACACCCGACGACTCACAAGGTGGGAGAAAGCGAAGGTGATGGGGGAGTTGAGTTGGCTTGTGTTTGTGTTGCTCAGAAAGACCGAGTTGACAGCAGAGAGGAGCCTGAGCTGGGCACCACGGACGGGACTCTGGTGGGTCTCCTCCAGCTGAACTTGCTTCTTGGGGTCCAACTCCAAGGAGGCGTTGGCCAGCAGTTTCTGCATGTTCCGGCTGGAGAGGATGCCCACCACGGTGGGGTCTGTGGGACAACACGGCGGCTACCTTCTCCTGCCCTCCCTCTTCCTACACCCTATCCTCCCCACTCAGATAGCTAATCCAGGCTCGCCAGGCCACCGTGATGCCTGGAGGCCCTGGCGAGCGATCCATTTCCAGGCGTCACATATCCTGGATCTCACCCCTAGCCACTTCCCGCTTCTCCTCTCGCCCCCACTGCCACTTCCGGATCCCTGCTGTTACCTGAGTCATTGGCCGCAGCTGCCATGGCCCAGTCCATCTGCATCCGGGCGTGCCTCTGGCCCATGGTGAGGTTGCCTTTCCCCTGATCCTGTATCATCAGGGACAGCTCTGGGGGGAGAGGGGCACTGATTGGGGATTCCGGGTGCAGGATGGGGACCAGGGCTGGGGCAGGCTGAGGCCTCACCTGTGTCTGAAAGGGAACGGTAGGTGAAAGAGTCTCCAGGCATGGCCTTGGCCAGGGTCCTCAGGACTTGTTCGAGGCCCGAAAGCAGGTGAGTGGCAGCGTGGTGCCGATCAGACAGGACCAGGGCCTCCAAGTCCCCAGGGACTTCCATCAGCTTGTCCACTGACCCGATGAGTTTCTAGGGGTCATGGATGACAGCTGCTGGCTCATTGCACCACGGGAGCTGCCCCAGGGACCCTGATCTCAGCCCCACCTCTGTGGGACATCCATACACTGGCCTGGGATTCCCTGGGTTCTGCCCTTACCTTGATGGTGTCCTTGGCCAAGGCTACCTTGAAGTCTCTGCTGAGATCCTGGACTTCTTTAAAGAAATGGGAGAGACGCTGGAAAAGAGAGAGATGCGATCAGAAGGCCTTCTTAAGGATGGTCGGTGGGGAGGTTGGGGAAATGGGTGGACAGAGAAGGCTGCATGGAGGGGTTTCCTGACTCCTAGTCCCTGCTGGGGCCACTCACCTGGCTCTTTATATCAGAGGGCATGGTCCAGGTGGGGAAGGACATCTCTGCAGAGACAGAATGGAGATTCGTTAGGTGGGAGGGGGTCTGGGTGTGTGTCGGGGGTGAGGCCCAGGAACAGGCCAGGTACCTTCACAGGTGGTGTCCGTTTGCTTATTTTGGAATCCAGGTTTGAGCTGCCAGCCTCGGCGGCAGTGGCACACGTATGAGCCCACAGTGTTGGCACAGATGGTGGAGTTGTGGCACTTATGCTGCCCGGCGACGCATTCGTCCACATCTGGGGACACGAGGAAGGGGGTCAGGTCCCTTTACTCTCTGGGCCCACCTCCTTTTCCCATATCAGTGCCCCCCCGCCAACTGGAGGTGATGCCATCTGGTGGCCCCACCTCCCTGAGTGACGGACGCAAAGCTGCGGAGTGTGCAGAGCCTGCCACGCAGCACATGAGCCCTGTGCAGACGTACAGGTTGTGAAATACTGAAACGCCTTTGCTCCAATTAGTAATAGCCGCTGCCTGGTGTCCCCAAGGAGCCTCCCCCTCGGTACCCTAGGTCCTTCTCCAGAACCCCCTAGATCTTCTGCTAGCCTCAGCCTGGCATGGCAGGGCCCCCCAGCACTCATCCTGCTTGGTTTGTGGGGGTGCCGTTGAATATGTGATTGGATGTTTTGAGGGTGGGTCTCTAGGAGTGCAGAATCTGAGCTCTGGACCTTCGCAGATGGTGGTGTTTGGGCCATGGGGGGACCCAGGAACTGGCTTCCAGCCAGGGCGGCAGCGGCACTCATAGCTCCCAACGATGTTGAAACAGTGGGTGGAGTCGTGGCATGGGTTTTGCCCTGAGGTACATTCATTCACATCTGAGGACAAAGCCAGAGGGTCACTCCCCTCCACTCACTGCCCAGCACTAAGGACCCCGTGTTATTGCACAGGCCACCACCTGGTGACCTTCGACTTCAGCCTCAAAGCACCTTGGGGTGGCCTCCCTGCAAGATGGGCATGGCAGAGACTGGGGTACCCAGTTTACAGGTGGTGCAACTGTGGGGGAAACTGAGTCATGGGGGTTGTATTATTTCCTTTCCAGGGATTCTTGCCTGCTCTCTTTCAAGCTCTGGCCCAGGTTCCTTTCTGGGAACTGTAAGTGACTCGTCTCTCAGCTCCCACGTGACAGATGAGCAAGGGGCGAGGTCTGGAGATGCTCACCAGGAAAGGCCCTGCCACCTCCCTGCTCTGTGGTGGGACCTTCCAGGAACACGAATCCCTGGGCAGAGCCTGGCAGGCCCCTGGTGTTGCGGGGCCCTGAGGATCTTCTCCCTCCTCCTCTGGCGGGGGGATCTGCCTCGGCCCCATCCCCAGCTCCAGAGCAGCCACACAGCATCGTCCAGGGCCTCTACCTGTGCACAGCCTCGGGTCCTCCGGACTGAGCTCCAAGCCAGGCGGGCACTTGCAGGAGTAGCTGCCCTGGCTGTTGATGCAGATTCCGCGGCTTCTGCAGACCCTGGGTTTCAGCTGACATTCGTCGACGTCTGCAAGGGGAAGGATAGGGTGAGGGATGCGTGCAGCCGGGGCAGCCTTCCGGGCTGGGGGTCAGCACGTCTCCTGGCGCAGAGGCGTCTAGAAGGCCCCACTGTCTCCTCCCCAGTGAGTGGGTGCCCTTGCCTTTTCTAATTCACACGGAGGTGCCCCGTGGGCGAGCGGGGTGGTCCTGACATGCTGTTGTCCCGATGTGGCCACAAGAGGCCCAAGTCCTCCCCGTCTGCAGCTCTGACTTCCCAGGCAGCTCCCGGCTGGGGCGGGGACATCACGGCCACCCGTGTCCTAGCCTGCGCATTTGGACAAAGGGGCCTTCCTGGGAACCGAGTGCAGGGAAATGTCTTCCTGAGCAGGGCCGTCTTGGCTCCCTGTGGCAGCCTTTGTCCTGCCTTCCCAGGTGCTCGCCTGGGTTCTCCTTGGAATCCACTGACCCTGGCAGGACGGCGCTCGCCCATCCACGAGGACTCTGAGACTCCAGCTCCATGGAGGCGGGCCAAGACCCACCCCTGAGCCACGCCCTTCCAGGCTGAGGCTTTCAGGCATGGGCAGGGAGGGTAGGATGGTGCTGGACAGGCCAGGGCCACCCAGACAGTGGGCACCATGCTATGATGGACAGCGGGGGCTGACGTCCAGCCAGGTAGCCTTGGAGCAGCAAAGGTGCCTTTTCTGATCCCCACGAAGGCTTCCCTGGACTGGCAGGACGTGGCGAGGATCCACATGGGAGCAGTGCCAGTAGTGGCTGAGAGCTGTGTGGCTGGCATGGGAAGCAGGGGCTGATGGGCCAGGGGTGGCTGCCTTTAGCCTCCTACCGGGGACACAGACCTGTGGGCCCCGCTGGGTGGGGCTCAGCCTCCACTTCTGTTTCTGAGAGGTCTTGTCCCCCGTGGGACCTGGGCTGGGGCAATGGTACCACATGGCCGCCTTTTGTTGTCTGGTCCAGCCTCTTGGTTCACCCGTCTCTCCGAGTGTGTTTGGGGAGTTGATGTCACCCTACCCACGCCTGACACAACATCCTCCATGTCCCAGTCATCCAAGCTGCTCTCAGAGCCGTGAACCAAAGGTACTGGGTAGGTCAGGGCAGAGCCTTGCATGGGAAAGTGGACAGAGGCTGAGAGGCCGAGAAGAGGGGTCGGCAGGCAGCTTCTCCAGGACGGGTTGCTGGCCAGGGCCGGGGCTGGCTGGGGACAGTCGGCCTGCCCTCCGATCTCCCTCCTCCCACATTTCCGGACAAGGTCGTGGCCTCTGTGGTTTTGGTCTCATCCAGGCATTCCTTGGTGACCGCAAAGACGACAAGTACTTCCCTGGAGGACACCTCACTGCGGGCTCGTGAACTCTCTCGATGCTACCTGCCTCTTCTCTTTTATGCAAAGAAGGTGCCAGGTGGGCAGGGGGATGCTCCCAACATCCAGAAGTGACCCTCTATGAAGGGTTCTGAGCCTTGGTGTTCAGTAAGGATGGGGAGACCACCGGGAAGGTGCCCAGGACGTCCTCTGATGCCCGGAGAAAGTGGGGCGAGAAGCCTGGGCTCCTGCCTGCGATCCAGCTGCCAAGGGGTGGATGTGTCCTCAGTGTGGCAAAGGCTGGAATGGTGGGGGATGGGGGTGCACAGATGGGCCAGCTGAGTCCGTCACAGAGCTAGATCTTCAGGCGGCAGGGCCTGGTCCAAACCAGTCGGCTGCTTTCTCCCCATCAATCACCTTGATATCTTCAGGGGTCTCACTTTTGTGCATCCATGTCTCTGCCCAGCCACTGGATTGGGTCCCCTTCTCTCAGCTCTGGCTTGTCTCTAACCAGTGACCACAATCACCACCTGTGGGTTCATACCACTGCGTGGGAGGCATCCCCCAGTCCAGGTACACTGAGTGGGATCCATGACCACCATGTGCAGTTGTACAAGCTGCTCACTGCACAAGGGTATCCAGCTAAGGAGGCGTGTGGCAGCTGAAACCCAGCCGACTCCACTCCCCAACATGCTGTGTTCACTTGGAGTTGAGGGACTTTTTCCCAGTTCATGGGAAAGCTCTGTCCTCTGGCCAGGCCACGTTTGGGACACAACTTCCACCCACTGGACCCTTGTGGACCAGCAGAGAGGATGGAGAGGGCTGAGACCAAGGTCACAGGCCCTCTTCTTTGCAGTAGGGTAGGCCTAGGCTCTCCTCAGGTCCCTTGGACCCTGGCTCAGCCTCCTCACCTCCCCCTTTGCTCACCTCCTCTCTCTTCTTTCTGGGCAAGTCATGGCTCCTATCCCCCCACCGCTGGCCCCATCTTCCCCGGTGGTTATCTGAGGCCCCAGCCCCTGCCCGCCTGCTCTCCATGGAAAAGGGACAAGGCCTGACAATGCGTGGAGGCCCCATTCCTCCTGGGCCCGAACTGTGGTGTCATCAGGCAAGTGCATGGCAACGTGGCAAAGGATGTGCTACAATAGGGGTGTGGGCTGGGGCAGCCGCTCTCTGGGTGCCCGGCTTGGGGCACGGTTCCCAGGGATGCCCATCCTGGAGAGGGTGCCTTATATCACAATGATTATAATTAGGAAACCCAACAGCCATCCCTGCTCTGTGCTTTGTGGTCTCATGTACCTTCCCAGCAACTCTGTGAGGTAAGCACCACGGCCGTGTCCTTTATACAGATGGGTAAACTGAGGCACGGGGTGGTGAAATTACTTGCCCAAGGTCCCACACTGTTAACAAAAGGGAAAGCTATTTTTGTTCTTATCTGTTAAAGATAGGGACTGTTATAAAAACAAAGTGAAACAGAAGGAACAAAACAGCAGTAGACTCACAGGCAGAGAAGGGACTAGTGGTTACCAAGGGGAAGGGGCTGGAGTGGGGGGGACGGGGAAGGGGATTAAGGGGCTCAATAATTCGCAATCACAATATAGGTTGGTCACTTGGACGGTCACAGAGAATACAGTGAGTGATTCTGTAACATTTTACTACGCCGATACACAGTGACTGTACTAGACAGGATGAGGACTTAGTAATATGGGCAGCTGTTGTGTTGTATATTTGAAACCAATATGAGATTGTGTATCAATGACTCTTCGATTAAAAAAAACAATAGGGACTCTTTAAAAAAAACACGCACAAAATCACAAGGTTCGCACACAAAATGATTACATCTCGCTCATTAACGGAGATTTCTGAATGAGTATCCTGGCTAATGTCACATGCATGGCTATCAGGTGGCAAAGCCAGGATTTGGCCTCCTGACCCTCATGTTACCCTGCCTCTCTGTGCTGGTGAGGCGGGCACAGGCACCCATCTCGACTCAGAACCTGGGCGCCGCACCTTTCACCACGGCCCTGCCGCCGGATGCTGCAGTAAAGGCTCTGGTGTTTCCAAACCTCATGGACCCTTAAGGAGCTGGAAGATGTGGGGTGGTTCTTACCTTGACAGGTGTTTTCACTATCATTCCTGAACGCTGCTGCCCCAGAAGCCAGTGCGAATCCTGGGCTGCACGTGCAGAAGTAGCCCCCCTCTGTGTTCTGGCAGTCTGCAAATTTTCCACAGGACACGGTCGAGCGTGGTCCACACTCGTTGATGTCTGGAATATAAAAGGATAAAGGGTCACCTCCCAAAAGCGTGAGTTTCCTCAGAGCAGAGATCCGCATCCCCTATCTTGACTCCCCAGCATGGGACCTGAGGCTTCATCAGTATCTTTTTGGAAAGAATTAGCCTCTTTGGCTATATTGTAGAGGCTGGGCTGAAGCTGGAGCAAGCCATTCCTGAAGCTCACACAATCAGCTCTGCTCCTCTCTGCCCTCTGGCTGGCACCCTGTATTTGGACGCAGTATGAAGTGCTGACAGAGGGGGTGGGTGGAAGCACTGAGGCACAGTCTCCAGACTTTTAGAGATGCAGTGCCTCACTCTCCAGAAACACATGCTTGTTCATTTCTTATTTTCCACATTTATGTCTTTCCCTTTCTTTTTTCTCTGTTCTTGATGATAGTCCCAAGGGCAAAGGCTGAGGCCCCAGCCGTGTGCATCACCCATGGCCATTGGGCTCTGCCCCACTGTCTCGCACCACCATCTCTGCGTGCGCCCCCACCACCCCCAAGCCTCTGTACCATCACAGCTCTCCAAGAGGCTGGTGAAGATCTCCCCAGATGAGGAACTGAATCCTGGATTGCAGCGACAGGCGGTGGCATTGACACACGTGGAGTTCGGAGGGCACCAGCGAGCACAGGTGGTGGGGGCAGAGGCTGCAGGGATGGAGACCATGGTCAGAGATGAGGGCTGAAGCCAGGGGCTGGGGACGGGGCCGGGTCACCTCCAGAGGAGGAGGTGCTGGGGAGAGGCTAGCCTGGCTTTCCGCCTGCATCAGGCTTCTCCTGTCTGGGCTGAGAGGTGCGGGGTGGGGGCCCAGGACCCCTTACCCTAGTTCTGGCTGTGGACCGTGTCACTCCCAGCTGACTCACCCAAGCTGTAGAATCCAACTTCTAACAGAGTCAGCAAGACACACAGCGCTGAAACAGAGAGAGGGGAGGTCAGGGGTCGCCAAAGCAGGAAGGAGGCCAAAGGGAGACACATCTGAGGGTAGGAGGCTGTGGACCCTTCCCAGCCGCCTGGGGATGGGCTTCAGGAGCTGAGGGATGGGGCAAGGGCCCAAGCCCAGAGGGGGTCTTGCTTCCTGCCGGCCTGTGGGCAGCAGTTCAGTAAACACACTGGAGCCAGGCAGCCCTGGTTCACATCCCAGACCTTGGTGAGGTCGCTTCTTCTCTCAGTGCCTCAGTGTCCCCTTTCTGTAGAATGGAAACTAGGATAATGGCCCCCACATCCTTACACATCCCCGTGAGGACTAAGCACGTGAATCCTGCCTGGTGTGTCCAAGTGCCTCCTGCCATCCTTCTATAGAAATGAAGAGGTTGGACACGAGTTCCCTTAACCCCACCCACCCACCCGAATGGACCCCTGCTTCCAGGACACAGGTGCCTGCGCACCACACCTACGACACGGGTGGGCCTGGACCGCCAGCTTGGGACCTAGTGGTGACATTGCGGACCAGGCTCCCCACGTGTAGGAAGACGCTGCGGACAGCACGGTGGGGCGGTGCCAAACGGGCCCTCCTCTGCGGCTGTCCCTGCCGCTCAGGGGTGCCCCACTCCCAGGACATGTCTTTGAGGGTTCTCCTCAAGTCAGCAGGGACTCTAGACATGGGTGCTCCATGTCATTCACCGGAGAGAGATGGGCAAGGAGACAGAGGTGGAAAGAAAATAGAGAGAGAAGGAGGCAGAGACACAGGGAGATAGAGAGAGGAACAGATGGGCAGAAATTAAGCCAGTGGTAAGAGAGGCAGACCGAGAAATAGTGAACTCAGAGAGAGAGAGACAGGTGCAGAGGTGGGGCAGAGACACACAGATATTGAGAGCGAGGTAGAGAAACAAATCAGAGAGTGATTGGAAACACAGAGGGGACACGGGGGAGCAGGGCACCTGAGTGGAAGGTGGAGGCGTGGGGAGGTGCCCGGTCCCTGCTCATCCGGGCATTCAGGGAGGCACCGCAGACCCTGAGGATCCAGGGAGACCCAAAGTGGGGTGGTGGACAGAGGGATGGAGCCTGGGAGGACGGGCGTGAGTCACTTCCTGGGCCAAGGGGAAGGGATGACTCATGCCCTCTGTGGCCTCTGGATGGGGCTCCCAGGGGATTCTGGTGCCATGGCTGTGAGCACAGCTTGAGGTGCCGTGGGCCGTGCCCCTGAGTCCAGACTTGACACCCTGAAGGCCAGCTTCTCCCCCCCAGAGCCTGCCCAGCTGGGGTAAACTGAGGCTGGAACGCCCTTCCTCTCTCTGGAGTGAGGATTCCTCTCTTCCTCCTCTCTGGCCACAGGGCTTGGTTAGTTCTCCCCTCGGCCAGGGCTCAGTTCCTCTTTGCAGGAGAGACAGCAAAATGACCTTCCCTGGCAGGACGGGACTGAGGCTGATTCGTCCCCAGCTCCCAAAGCCCCAGACAGCAACTTTCATGCTCAGAGTAGCCCGAGAGACAGAGGCCCCATTAGCATCCATTCTAAGATGGGTAAACTGAGGCTTGGAAACCAGAACAGTCTGAGGAAGAATCTTGGGAACACAGGGAGCTAAAGAAGGTGGAATGGAGGGGTTCAATTTTCCCAGACCGTGCGGGGAGGGGCAGACTCCTTCATGCCTGCCCCCTCCGCCGGGGCTGGGCTGGGCTCTCATCCTTCCCCACCCGCGGAGGCTGCTGGGCCAGCTTGCTCCATCTGGGGCCTTGGAAGTCAACCAAACAGGAGCTGCTCTTCTGCTCCCTGTCCCATCTGGCTTGCATTCCCCCTGCCAAGCCTCCAGCAACCAGACTCTTGCTCAGGGACCCTGGGATGGGAGTGGGGCAGTCACCCTGTCCCTGATCCTCCTGCTAAGGACCCCCCAGCCCATCCCCTACGCCCACTAGTGTCCCACCCAGAGGGAAGTAATAATAGGAAGGTGTAGGTAAAACTGCAATATTTCCCGGGCTAAGAACACACGTCCTCCCGGAGCTGCAGAAGGAAATGACAATGATAATAGTTTGCTTAATACTTACTGCGAACCAGTAATAGTTTGTGTACAAACACACTCCACCCTTAACCCAACTGTATAAAGTGGAGACAGATTTGCCCCATTTTATCGATGTAGGGAGGCTCAGGGACACGCGGGCCCCCATCAGCCATGCCCCGTTTGGACTCCCATCTCCTGATCTGAGCTGGGATGGGGAGGGGGCACTGCACTCAGGCCTGCACCCCGGGCCAGCCCAGGGCTTCCCAGTCCCGTGGCTGGGGGAAACTCCCCATGACACCCCAAATGCCATTTCCTCACTCTCTTTGTTGCCCCGTTGCTCAGGCAACCAGCTGCCTGATAACCGTTAGAGCCAGCCTGGGTGGGGCGGGAAGGGAGCTCCAGGGGAAGTCACAGCAAAAGTCAAGTTCAAACCAGCAGCGGGCAGCGGGCAGAGGGCAAAATCCCTTCAACTCACAGATAGACCTGGGCCCGGGTCTGAGGTGGGGGAAAAATGGCAGTTTCTGGGGCCCCCATACCACAGAGACGAGGTGGGGAGAGGGGTGATATTATGGGGTCCCGACTCCCAGCTCCCTGACACCCCTGTGCCCTATATTAAGACCAGCACTCATATTTTGTCCCCTCGCTTCCGCACGCCTCAGTTTCTCCTCTTGGAGAGCGGCTTCCAAAGTATCTGCAGCAGGGAGCTCAGAGAGCCCCTGGGAGTGGGCACGTGCTCTCGGGGAGGCCCAGGGGGTCCTGCCAGGGCGTGGGGGTGCCCGGGCACTGCCAGCCCCTCTCCCCGTGTGCCCGCGGTGCCTGCCTGACCATGTGGCTTCCTCTGCCGCGGGCCCCGGAGCTGCCAGCTGCACCTCCCACTTCTTCCCAGGGAAGGTGGTGGCTGCGGTGCCAAAGGGTGCTGCCTGGGACGCCTTCCCTCCTGGCGGGGCCCCAGAATGCTCACCAACATGGACAAGAGGTCTGCCGTAGTAGGGGCCTCCCATGGTGTGAGCTGCTGCCAGGGGAAGCAGAAGAAGGGCCCGGCTCTCCAAGCTCTCCAGGCTGGGCAGCTGCGCGGGTGTCCCAAGGCCAGCCCAGGCTTTATGAAGGGGAGGGCGGGGGCAGCCGCTGGTCCAGGGCCCTCCCCGGAACTGGCGGGGCAGCTGGAAACCAACAGGAAAGTGCAGTGAAAACATAGACCCGCGGGCGCTGTGCACGCGCGCACACACACACACACACACACACACACACACACACACACACACAAAACCCTGCTCTGAGATCCTCCACTATTTGAGCATCTGACAACCTCCTAGCTCCCTTGTGCACTGGCTGGCTGTATCCCAGGGGAAACTGGGGTGGCAGGGGCAGGGGTGAGGACTTGCCCAGAGCCACTTCGACTCTGTGGGGAGGGACATGTCAGAAATAGCTCGGGGCTCCCACTTTGGGGACCGCCCTGTGAGCGCTGCCTTGGCGCGCCCATGCCAGCATCTGTGCGTCCTCGATGTCTTCCAGAGGAGGCGGCTGGAGCACAGAGACACTGGATTCCAAATAGGGCTGGCAGAGCACAAACGAACCCTTCACGGGCGCCAGGCAGGCACCGAGAAGAGAGACTTGGGCCATGGGTGCCTCGGTCCTGCAGCTGGCCGGAATCTGCCTTTCGCCTGGTGGGAAACTTACATTTCAGGGGCTGGTGAGCACCCTGTTAAACAGAGAATCACATGATAGGAGAGCTGTTTCCTTTTCAAAAAAGTCACATGACTGGCTTGCCTTTTCCAGCCATCTAATAATTTTTAAGAAGCTCTATTATTCATGAAGTGCTTCATCTGAGCCGGGCCTGGTTCTCCTAGAATGATCTATTTATGGATTTCAGCTCATTTACTCCACGAGACACCTGCTAGGCAGGTGCTGCCGCGAGTTCCGTTTTGCAGAGGGCCAAGCTAAGACACAGGCAGCAGGTGACTGAGCAGCGGTCCCCAGGCAGGCCGCGCAGTCCCCGGTGCCCCCCACTCCCCGTGAGAGAGGAGGTCCCGGAGGAAGTCTCTCGCGGGGACTGATGTGCCTTCAGCACCTCCACGGCCCTGAGGGCTTTGTTTCTCCTGATATTATTTGTTTTCCAGTTTACTGACTCTTCGGGGCAACAAGAAGCGTTTTCAAGTTAGAACATCCAAACAAAATTTTCTTTTTAGATGAGTGGATTCAAGGAGGCAAAAAAGGGTAGACAAAGATGATTTAAAATACACTACCGTTGAAAGAGGGAAGATTGTGGTCGTGGATTAAAAAGGTCACAGAAGGCCGAAGGCGGAGCGGCATTATCTGAGGGACAGTGGAGCGCCCCCACCCCCGAATTAACCCCTTCCTGCCCACCACTCATGCCTTAGACCTGGACGGTGTGCGGGGAAACTTCTGCCAGGGGGCCTAAGGGGCTTGTGGGAGGAAGCTGGGAGGAGAGGTTCTGGAGCAGATTTTTGGCTTTTTCTCCCCTTGGAAAGCCGGAAACCCCACAGCTGGACATCCTGGCAGGCCCGAAGGTTAGACACCTGGTTCCTAGAGAAGCAAGGCCTGGAAGTTCCAACCTGCAAGAGACAGGTGCTGCTGCCCCAGTGTGTCTTTAGGTTTCTCCTCCCTGGGAGGTGTCTTGGGCTCCTGGAGCACATGTAGCCTCCCCCCGGGACTCAGTTTGCTAGTCTGGTGAGTGGGATTAACATGCCTGCCCACTGACCTCAAAGCCCAGGGTGAGGAAGGAATGAGGTAATGCAGACAAGGCTCTGAGATGTTTGCTGGAAGCTTGGGGAAGACACAAAGGGTAAGTTCATCACCACCACCGCTGGCCCCGCCTTGGCCGCCACCACCGCCAGCCACAGCCGCCATAATCTGGCTGTCTGCAAGCCCTGTGGCTTTGCCTTCAATCAGACTGAAAATCCTGCCCTACTCTTCCTCGTAGTCTCCTGCTCTGTTCCAGCCCCTGCCCCACACCCACTCTGTGCCATCACAATGCCCGAAGGGCACCTGGGAGCACCTGAGTCAGACGGTGTCCCGTTTCTGTTCAAGAGCCCTCCGTGGCTTCCACCTCACTCAGACTAAAACCCCAGGTCCTCCAGCATTGGTGCATAAGGCCCTGCACATTCTGCCCTGTCCCCTCCCTGCCCTCCGTCCTCTTGCTCTCACTTGATCACTTGGCTGCAGTTTTCCTTGTGACACGGTGTGATCTCAGGTCCTTTGCACCAGCTGTTGCCTCTGCCTGGAGCTCTCTTACTGCAAGTAGTATCATGTTTCCGTCCCTCCTCCCCTTCATCTTTGCTCAAACATTCCCTGATCTACCCAGCCACATCCCAAATGTAATCCTCTCCCATCCTCAGCTACCGCTACCTTCGCCATTCTCCGCAGCATTTCACCATCCCTGCACCATGGAATCTACCTACTACCTTGTTTGCGGTGTGTCCCCCACCCCCACTAGACTGTCAGCCCAGAGGGCAGCCCTTTGGACCATTTGTGTGTCTGTAGTGCTGACACAGAGCCTGCCTAGTAAGGCTCCAAAATTACTAATAACACACACACACCTGCGGCAGCAACCTCACACACCCCTCCCCACCTCCCGCTGAAGGAAACCCCTTTCAGGCTTCCTGATCTGGCTCCTGCTGAGATGTCGACACTGTTCCTCCTCC
The DNA here is from genome assembly GCA_029783875.1 of Phataginus tricuspis. Classification (NCBI taxonomy): domain Eukaryota; kingdom Metazoa; phylum Chordata; class Mammalia; order Pholidota; family Manidae; genus Phataginus; species Phataginus tricuspis. The sequence goes on along the minus strand of JAQQAC010023519.1, from coordinate 8,349,884 downwards.
TTCCCTCTGCCCTGAAGGTCCAGCCCCACTGAAATATTTGGCAGGCCCTGGACAATCTTGTGAGCGCTATTCCACACGGTGGAAGGCAGGGACGTGGTTCCTCATCGTCAGATGGAAAACTGGCACCTGGAGGGTCAGGCTACTGGCCAACAATTCCTCAGCTAGGAAGTGGCCGGGCCAGGATTCTTCAACCAATAATAATTATAGCATTATTATATTATATTATTATTTTTGTTATTATAACTACAAAAGTAGTCGTCAGTGTGGATGACAGTACTCATCCGGCCCCGACTGTACACCTGGCCCTCTTCTAAGCACTTCGCAGGGAGCAGAGTCGTTTCATCTTCCCAGGAGCCCTAGAAGGCTGTGATTTCCATTTGACAGATGAGGAAATTGAGGCACCGAGCCCTGAAGTGCCTTGCACAGTAACAGGGCACCCATGTCTCATATCAGAGGTCCTCGGAAGACCCTGTCTTCCTCTTTGAGACCATGTGGCCTCAAGCAGGTGGCGTGACCTCCCTGGGCCTCAGCTTCTCCATGACATGGTCGGAACCTCAACGATCATAAGGGAATAAACAAATTTCAGGCATGCAGCCCGGAATGGATGCCCAGTGAACAGCAGTGGCTGTTAGGATGGTCCTCTTCTCCTCACTACCCTCTGCAGCAGAAAGGGACATAGGGGTCTCCGATATCCTGGACCCCCACTTCTTGTGCCGCCAGCCCATACCCAGCACCTGCACAAGCCCGGGCTGAGGTGGGGGGTCAGATGGGGTCTCTGGGTGGAGGGGGTCATAACAGGAATTCCCCTGCCTGGGAGACAATGGCAGAGGAAGGGGCTGGGCCAGCCCCCATGCGGATGAGTCCAGCTGCCGGCTCCAGGAGGGCGGCACAGCTATTGTGAGGCCAGACAGCTGTCCCTGAGCCAGGAAGCCTCAGAGAGCCAGGGAAGAAAAAGAAGGCTGCTGGCAGGCCCTGACCCCCGACCCAGGGCAGGCCCAACAATGGGCCCTTTGTCTCCTCCTGCAGGCTGGACACCTGGATTCCCCCAAGGCCAGGCCCCCAGAGTCCACCTGACCAGGGTCCCCTGGTGCAGCCTCTGCCCGGCTGCAGCTGGCAGCCTGCTCACCCCCACCACCCACCCCACCCAGCCCAGCCTGGGGAGTTGGGAGGCAGCAGCTGAGCTGGGCCACATTTATAGTTGCCTAGCACTGCTGAGCAAACTCCTAAATATAGAAGCCAAGCTATTTGGGACCTTGGCCCTGGGGCAGAGTGGGGGTGGGGCACATGGCACGTGTGCCTCCCTGGTCTGGGCCCCAAGACTGCCTGGGCCTCTCAGTCTCCCTGGGCTGGGGCTGTGGAGGGGGCAGCGTGTCTGCTCGAATCGGGGTACAGAGAGAGGCAAACGTGGTGGAGGCCTCCAGAGCCGGTGAGAGCCAGCACAGGCGGCTCTGATGCCTGCACGGGGCGCTCTGTGGGCCCAGCAGGAGGAGCGGGGCACACCCTTGTTCCCAGGACCCCAGCACCCTGTTCTCCTACCTTCCTCGCCCCAATACCCCCTGCGGAAAGAAAAGTGGGTTGAGTTGTCACCTCAGTGTTCTTTCTCAGTTTCTAGGAAATGAAGCTGCAGGGGCACCCCCGAACCCCAAACAAACCCGAGCTCCTAGCAAGCCACTTCCCCTTCCCCATGGGCACTGAACTCACTGGCGGCCCCTGCGTGGGGTGGGGGGACTGTGACGCAGGCTGGGGAGGTGGGGCTATAAATAGCCGGTTTATAAGCAGCTGTGATGACAGCTGAGCAAGGGTGGCCCCGGAGCACACAGGGCTCCTCACGGGCAACTGGGCCCCAAGCATCCCCAGCTTCACCACTTCACAGCCATGGCCAAGATTTGGGGAAGTACCAGCAAGTGGTTTAAAACCAGCAATGCCAATGATTCTTTACTGCAGCCCATTAACACGATGGCCATTAAGACTTTAATGGAAACTTACTGCTTCCTTAGCAACTGGATAAATGGATTGGAATATTATGCAGCCAGTGAAAAGAAACCCAGGGCCGTGCCACAGGGAAGGCTGGGTCTTGGCAACACTCCTTTCTTAATTTAGAAAAACTGAAGTACCGAAAAACCTTAATTTGCTTGACAGGATTTCGTAGAAGAATCTTTTTTTAAAGCTTTATGGAGCTGTCATCGACAAATAAAACTGAAATGTATTTCAAGCTTAGGACATGATGACTGGACCACAGGAGAATCTCTAGAGTCCCATCTGAAAGCCACCCTTGTCAGAAAGCTCAGTCACAGAGAAAACGAAACGAAATAAGGTTTCGGCACACCAACGCGCGCAAGAAACAACTTTAAGAAATCCAAGAGTGAGGGAATAAGAAACAGAATTCAGGGTGGTGGAGGGAGGCAGCAAGACTGTGTCTCAGTTCTTGGTTGGGGGGGGCTCCTGACTGTGCCTTTCGGAGCTGTAGAAAAAGGAATCGATTAAGTAAATGAAAACGGGTCATGGATGGACTGATAGTCACGAGAATTCTGTTTGAGCGATTCTGTAAGCCTGAGGCCCTTCAAAAATTTGGAAATTTAAAAACGTTTAAAGGCTTCAGTGAGAAGTGCTTGAGGATGCAAAGGAAAGAGATGGCAAGAAGTGGCGGGTCGGCCAGAGCGGGCAGGCTCAGCTGGGGAAGGGGGGCGGCTGGGAGGGGTTGTGGGCAGCTGGGGTGGGGAAACTGGCAGCCGCCAACAGGAAGCTCTGCAGTCCTGAGCTGGGAACACAGTGTGACCCGCGGTGGCATTTCCGTCTCTTTCTCGCTCTCGGCCTCTTCCCCGTTCTGCAAGGGCTTCTGGGAACAGTAGGCTGGGGGCTGACCATGCCCAGTGAGGATGGACTCACGTCTCCCAGAAACCTGCCAGTTGGTCTCAGAATGTGGAGCAGGGCAGAGGGAGGAAGGAATTTAGGCTGAGGGCCCAGGTCAACCTGTCCCCACACTTCCGTTTTGCCTTTGGGGCCTCCTGTGTCACTGGTTTCTGGTACTGATGGTCATGACCAGTCCCAGAAAGGAGAGATGTATTCCAGGAGCCAGGAACTTCAGTAAGAAGAAACCCATCCCCAGCACTCTATCAGATGGGTGTGATTTCATCAGCTCTGGAAAGTAGTTTGGTGGGGCCTTAAAATGTTAAAATAGGGTTACCCTAAGACTTAGTGATTCCACGCTTAGGTAGATCCCTGAACGAACTGAAAACAGGGACTCCAACAAATCCTTGCCAAGGGCAAAAACAACCCAAGCGTCTATCAATGGATGATGGATAAACAAATGTGGTCCATCCGTACAGTGGAACATTACTCTGCCCAGAAAAGGAATGAGGCTCTGATTTCCATCACAACATGGCTGGACCTACTCGCACAATGTGCATGTGCTAAATGCTGCTGGACTGTTCCCTCTTTAAGGGTTGACTTCGTGTCATGTGACTTTCATCTGAGTGGGTCATGGAAAGTGTCCCCCAATCCCACCCCCGGCATCTCTCCTGTGACAACCTCTCCCCTGTGGCTCCTCAGGTGTCCCTCAGTTCGTCTTTCCACTGCCCTGAGACGAAGCAGGCATCACGCTCCTCCTTTGGCAGGTCTGATAGTCACACATTCACTCGACAAGCATTCTAGGCACTGGGCGGATGCAAGTGTGAACGAACCAGATGAAATCCTTTGACCTTCCAAAGTGGAAGACCATGAACGTGATAGGCCAGAACATAGTGGAGGATGTTACAAATAGGAAAATTAAGCAGGTTAACCAAGGGGGGGGGGGGGTGCTGGGAGGAGGGAGTGCAAAACTTAATAGGGTGGCTGGGGAAGGCCTCACTGACAAGGAGACATTTGAGGAAAGACCTGAAAGAGGTGAGGAAGGAGAAACCATGACTGTATGTGCGGGAAGGGTGTTCCAGGCAGAGGGAACAGCCTATGCAAAGTCTGCGGCTGGTGTGCATGGTGGGGAATAGCAAGAAGACCTGTGCAACTGAAGCCCAGCGAGTGAGGGGGAGCAAAGTGGAGATAAGGCCAGAGAGATAACGGGATGAAACTGTGTGCAGAGAGCAATGCGGTCTGAGGTGAGACTCCAAATATTTAAAGCCCAGACAGGCACAGACACTGACCAGCTAGAACCGCCTCGTCACCCCACGTGGGTTCTCTCCTGTCCTGCTCATCTCCCGTAGCCTCCCTGAGCCCCTGGGGAACGGGGACCCTCCGCTTGTTTCCAGGGCTCACAGTCTGCCCCCGTGCACCGCACCTGCCTCAGCCATGCCGCGTCCCCTGCAACTTCAGCCGCGCCTGGTGCATGGCTGGTGCTTCATCCCTGTTGCATGAATCCACGTCAGAGTCTGAGCTTATCGTTGTTCTGTCTTTAACTTTAAAAACTCTGGTTGTCTCTTTCCGTTTTCATTTACTTTCCTTTTTGCCTTTCTTTTCTTTCCCTTCCCTTCTCTTTCCTTTCTATCTTTTTTGGCTCAAGCATCCTCTGTGCTCTGGCTGGACCGGAGGGTGACACAGTGACTCTCAAGGTCCCCGAGCATGCTCGGTCCCCTAGGTTTTGCTCCTGGCTGCCTCGCTGTCCCCGTGCTAGTCCAGCCTTGAGCTTTCTGCAGGCAGCCGCCGTGACCGAATTTATCATCACCCCATTCCTGCCCCTGTGACGTTGTTCCTTTTTATGACGTTGTTCCTTTTTTCCTGCCGCTTTCTGCTTATGGAAATGACTCGGGTTTTCTTTAGCGGCCGCAGCATTAAGTTTCCTTTCAAAATAAATTCATTCAAGAATCAAAAAAAGGAAGCGCAAGTTGATGGAAGAAACAGTCCATGGAGTCCAGGGTCCAGGGGGAGAGAAACAGATGATGCTGTGACCACCTCCACGGGCAGGAGGTGAGGACTGGGCGGCGGGTCTGGGTCCTGTGTGTTGCCGCGAAGCCGCCTTGACCACAGGTTATCCTGTTGTAGTGCCACAGGAAGCCACGGGGGAGAGACTTTTAGGGGAACATTTCTTGTCGGCACCCGTATATCTGGGGAGGAAGGTGTCACTGGGGTTTTCCATGGTCCCTGGCACGGTTCTTGGTGACAACTGATGAAGATTAGCAGCAGTGCCTTCCAGGATATGGCACCACGACGCCTGCCTCTCACCCCCAGCTTCTGCCTGGCTCAAGGAACCAGCCCTGGGGACCCTGCAGGTTACCTGGTGCCCTGGCATTGGTAAGGAGACTTGCAGCCACGCCCTGAGCTTCCTTTGAAACGGAGTCATCGAAATCCCCACACAAACGGGCAGCAGGGAAATGAAAATCAAAGCCTCAGTGAGATACTGCTTCACACCCATCAGGGTGGCTACTGTAAGATGCAGACAGGAGCCAGCAAGGGCTGTCGAGGATGGGGAGAAATCGGGACCCTTGTGCGCTGCTGGCGGGACTGTAAAATGGAAACAGTCTGGAAGTTCCTTAAAAAATGGAACACAGAATTAGTGTATGATCCAGCAATTCCAAATGAATTGAAAGCAATGTCTCAAAGAGATTATCTGTCCACCTGCGTTTGTGGCAGCCTTATTCACAATAGCTCAAAACTGGAAACAACTCGTTCTTCTGAGTGGGCAAAGGGGTAAACAAGATGTGGGGTATCCCCACCATGGAATATGATTTGGCCTTAAAAAGGAAAGAAAGTGGCACCTGCTACAACACGGATAGACCTTGAGGACATTATGCGGAGTGAAATAAGCCAGAGGCAAAAGGACAGATCCTGTGTCCTCATGAGTCTACTTATAAGAGGTAATGGAAGCAGTTACATTCACGGAGGCAGAAAGTAGGAGGGTGGCGTGCCAGGGGCTGGGGAGTGGTGGGAAGCAAGTTGTTGTTCAGTGGGTGTTGAGTGGCAATTTTGCAAGATGAAAATGCTCGGGAGGATGATTGCACAACTATGTGAATATACTTAACACCACTGAACTGTACACTTAAAATGGTTAAGATGGTAAACTTTATATTACAAGTTTTTTTTACCACTTAAAATTTTTTTTAAAAGGAAGGAAATTCTGGCACATGCTACAACTTGGATGACCCTTGAGGACATTATACTGACTGAAATAAGGGAGTCACGAGAGGACAAATACACATGATTCCACTTAGAGGAGGTCCCCAGAGGAGTCAGATTCACACACACACATACACACAGAAAGTAGATACTGGGGGCCAGGGGAGGGAAAGTGGGGAGTAAGTGTTTAAAGGGGACAGAGTTTCAGTTTTACAAGAAAAGAAAAATAGAAATACTGTATGACCCAGTGATTCCACTTCTGGGAATACATATGAAGAAAACAAAATCTCTAATTCGGAAAGAAAGCTCTGTGCATGCCTGTTTGTTGCAGCATTATTTACAATAGCTAAAATATGGAAGCAGCCTAAGTGCCCATCAGTAGACGAATGGATAAAGAAGATGTGGTACATATACACAATGGAATATTATTCAGCCATAAGAAAGAGTGAAATCCTGCCATTTGCAACAACATGGATGGAGCTAGAGGGTATTATGCTCAGTGAAATAAGCCAGACAGAGAACGACAAATGCCATAGGATTTCACTTATGTGTGGAATTTGAAGAAACAAAACAAATGAGTAAACAAAACAAAAACAGGGGCTGGGGGTGAGGGGATGGAGGACCAGGGGAAGGGGAGAAAAATGAGTGAGAACGTTGGATAGTCTGATCTAGGTGATGGTTTCAAGAGTGTAACGCATGTCAAAATTTTAAAAGAAAGGAAGAAACAAGTTTTGGAGATGGAGGGTAGGGATGGTTATACACAGTATGAATGGACTTAATATGCTCTCAGCCTGCTGGCTAATGGCCGTAGGGTCGGTCGCTACCACTCCAGCTCTCGCTGTGTGGCTGTGAGACTTGCGTTGGCCAATGAGATGTGAGCAGTTATGACAAGCGTCATTTGCAGGCAGCAACTTGAAGAGCTGGTGTAAGCCACCGTGTGTTTTCTTGTCCTTTGGCTCCGGCAACCTGCCATGTGCCAAGTGAGAAGTGGAATCTCTGATGTTTTAAGCCCCTAAGATTTGGAGCTCACTTGTTAATGCAGCAGGACTGAGCCCACCCTGATGCTGGTGTGCAGCCGACGTCTGAGCCCTCTCTTGTGGTGCTGGCAGCCCCCCGTAGGTGAATTCCAGGGTTGGAACTAGGATGAGAAAATCAGGATTTAAGGAGGCACCAAAAAACTCAATATTATTCTAATGCAATATTTGAAATAATAAAATTTAATGCCAAACATCCGCGATGAATAAAATAGCAAAATTTTGGAGGAAGACCGGATCTGTCATCGTGATGTGCAAAGACATAGTAGAGCCTGGGGAGAGGAAAAAATCTGTGCACCTCACTCACCTTACTCTAATCTCAGCCGTGGTAAACTGCCTGGAGGTTTTCTATGGCCCAGGCGGACCCAGGTCCACACTGGGAGGGAGTTAACATACCTGGGAATAAACCTCTGTCATCTTGTTAAATCAGTACTCCAGCCCCTCACTCCTCATGTGGGATAACCGAGGTGTGCGCCTTACGCACTCTATCGGAGGTCCCCAGAGGGACTGAGCTCGGCGACCACAGCAGTAATGTGCTCATTCAAACTCTCTGTATTTGCTGCCTGCACCTCCCTATCTCACTTCCTGTCTCCCCTACTCATGCTTTCTAGGATCCCCTTCTAATGAAATGCCTGCACTCAAATCCTTGCCTCAGGCTCTGCAAACTGTGGGAAAGCGGCCCAAGGCAGATGGCTACGATGATTTCTTTTTTCCTCACGTGGCAAACACTTTAACTCCTGATTCCCCTCTTGACCTCTGGCCAAACCTATTTACTGTGTTAGCGAGCTACTGCTGTGTAACAAAATTTTCCAAATGTGAGGGTTTAAAATAATGGCAAACGGTTATGAGCTCACAGTTTCTGTAGGTCAGGAACTGGGAATGGCTTCATTGGGTTCTCTGCTGCAGGTCCCTTCACAGGCTTCTATCCAAGCGTTGGCTATGTGTTGTTGGAAGATTTGAATTCCTTACTTGCTCTTAAGGAGGTGGCCTTTCCATGGGGCAGCTCACAGTGCAGCAACTGGCTTCATCAGAACAACAAAGGGGGTGGGGGGATGGTTGGAGCAAGATGGAAGTCTCCATCTTTTGTAACCTAATCTTGGAAGTGACACCCCTATTTGTCCTATTCTACTGTTAGAGGTGAGACATGAGACCCTGTCCACACTCGAGGTTAGGGTGTGGATACCGGGAGGTGGGAATCATGGGGCCATCTTGGCCCCTTGGAGTCTGTCCGCTGGTTTTCCCCTTCTAGTGAGTGGCTCCACCACCAGCTCAGTTGTTCAGGCCCCAAATGGAGGTGACTTCTTGGATTTCCCTCCTTCTGTCATCCTGTCCACAGGCCCTCTGATCTGGCCACCGATGACCCCTGTTATCTCACTTCCTTCCCTCATCCTGGGCTGGCCGTGCTGGCCTTCCTTTTCTTCTTGGAAGCTCAGACCCACCTCAGGGCCTTTGCATCTGCTATTTGTTCTCTCTGCCTGGAACTATCTACCCCTAGACATGGACGTAGCTCCTCCTTCAGAGTCTCTAACCAGGCCGCCATCAGGTGTCAGCTCAAGACCTGATGGTCTCATCTCAAGACTTGATCAGATAAGAACCCACTTCCTCTGGCCTAAGGTTCAACATGAAATCCTAGTATTCCTGGCTCACCATAACATTCATCCCTGTGTAGTATAGACTTACCTCGGCAGGCTTGGCATGCTCCCACTCTGCACATTCCAAAGCAAGGCCTTTCTGCAGGACTGACCCTTGATCTGCTCATGGGAGGTCATCTTTAAGTCTCTGGAGCATCCTGCCTGATATGCGTGTCTGTACAGCCCGGACCTTGGCCAGGCCAGATGGTCTATGCTCACAATGTGATTTGCGGTGAAGGTCCTCGGCCACCACGTGGTATCAGCTTGACCTCTGGAGGGTCTGGAGCCTGCGGTCAGCCACACCTACATGACCAACTCCCAGCAAAAACCCTGGACACCAAAGCTCAGGTGAGTGTCTCTGGTTGGCGATACTCTGTGTATGTTGTAACACATTGTTGCTGGGGGAATGGAAAACTGTCTGCGTGACCTCATGGGGAGGGGACACCCGGAAGCTCACGCCTGGTCTCTTCTGGATCCTGTCCCATGTGCCCTAGTCCTCTGTGGATCCGCACCTGCCTCCTTTCCCTGTGATCGCCCACGACCGTGCGTATAAGAGCTTCTCTGAGTTCTGTGAGTCCCAGTGAATCATTCCCCCCGGGAGGTGGTCTCGGGGGCCCCGCCCCAGACCTCTTCTCCCCAGCCGCCCTCTTTGAGATCTCTAGCGCCCTTGTCATTGAATGGTATGTTCTTGTTCATGTGCTATTTCCTGTTTCTTGCCTCTGGATCGAGGGCTCCCGAAGGCCGGGACCTCATCTGCTGCTCTCGAGAAGGGCAGAAGAGCAGAGTGGCCGGGGGTCTGGTCCTAGTTCTCCCCTTTCTGGGGTGGCCCTAGGCCAGCGGCATGACCTCGCTGTGCCCCAGTCTCCCCGTCTGTAACGTGGAAACAGGAATCCTCACTCCCCCTGTACAGGGCCTTTGGAAGACAGTGGGGCCGATTTATTAACGCCCAGAAAGGCCTCTGCAAATATCAACTTCTAAGAGCCAGTCACTGTGTCTGCCCAGTGGCCAGAACTGGGTCCAGCGGGTCTGTGCTCATGAAGAGCAAATGAATTACAGAGACCCTTCTGCAGCCTCAAACATGGAGAGGCAGGAGGGGACGAGAGATGCCCACATGGTGGGGAAGAAAAGGGAGCCCAGTGGCCAGAGGCTGGTGGACGGGAAAGGTGCCAGGGAGGGTCAGTCGCCAGCCCTGTGGCTCTGGCCATGCACGGGCCCTGCCAGGCCTGCTGCGGCCACCACAGAGGAGGGCTGCGGGAGCGGCCAGGTGGGTAGAGAGGGAGAGGATGAGAAAAACCAAGTCCCATGGTCACGGCTCCTCAGAGGAAATGTGTAGGAGGTCTGAGGGGGTCAGGGTAGCCAGAGCTTGGGCTGTGGGCGGGCCCCGGCCGGGGCCCAAAGAGAGCCTTTCCCCGGCGGCGGCCAGTCTGGCCTGGCTTGGGAGGGTGCCTCCCTACTGCTGGATGTCCCGGACACGGCCCTGCACCCCGCACCCCACATCACCACCACCCCGGAAGGAATGTGCCCCCCTCCTCACCCCCTGCCTCCAGACTCTTCCACATAAGGCTTTTTCGGGGGCACTCATACCGCATGAGTTCAGGACAAAGGAATCAGAAGCACATGGGCTGGATTCCCCAGGGGAGAAGGTCTGGAAGGAAAACAGCCAGAGTGGGATGCAGGCTGGGAGGCTGCGGGGAGGAGGTACCCGGCTCTGAGCAACCTCTGCCCCTGGAGGTACCCGCAGCCCCAGAGCTCTCAAATCAGGGCCATGCGTTGGCTGGGGATGAGAGTCACTGTGGACCCATGTACTGCCTGGGCACCCCCTCCACGTCTCTCGATTTCCTTTCTCGTGGCCCAGATGCTCAGATCCAGAATGCACCCACGTTCACCTCCCCCATGGCCCACCTGCGATCAGCCTCCACATCTCCCGCTTGGATCAGTGCACTTACCTCTGTCCTGATCTCCCAATCCTCACAAGCTGTTGCCCCCGCAGCATCCAGAGGGCACCCTTGAACACCTGAGTCAGGCACTGATCCTCCTCTGCTCAAGAACCCTCTGTAGCTCCCACCTCCCTGAGAGCAAAAGTCAAAGTTCTCCCCATCACCCACAGACCCTACATTCTCCACCCATCCCCTCCTCCCCATTCCCTCCAGCCCTTCTGGCTTCCTCACCGTTCCTGGCATATTCTGACCCCAGAGCCTTGGCACTTGCAGTTTCCACAGCCTGATCCCCTCCCCTAAATCTCCATATGGCCCCCTCCTTGCTTCCTTCAGATGTTTTCTCAGACATCACCTCCTCAGAGAGCCTGCCCTGACCGCGACTTAAAATCAGACCCTTCCCATGCCCGTGTAGTTTTTGTAACACATCACCGTATCACCATATGACGCCCTGTAGATTTTACTTCCTGCTCTTGCTTCCTATCTGTTTCCCCCGGAGAGTGTCAGCCCCACGAGGGCACGCTTCTTGTCTGTTTTATTACCTGGCGTGTCTCCCATGTGCAGAGCGGGGTCTGGCACCGAAGGCACCTGTTGATTTAATCCACCGGATGGTGACAATCCCATCTGCAGCCTATTAAGGCAACTCCTTTATAGCTTCTTGGAAGCATAATTTACATGGCATATAACTAGCCCCTTGTATATATACAGTTTGGTGACTTTTAGCGGATCTACCAAGTGGTGCAGCCATCACCACAATGCAGTGCTGAGACATTTTCGTCAGCCCCGGCTCCCGTATCCTCCCCTGCCTCAGGCAACCAGGGGTCTGCCTTCTGTCTCTACAGCTTTGCCTTTTCCGGAAATTCCACATAAGTGGAACCATACAATATGCAAAAGTTTTGTGTCTGACTTCTTTTGCTCAGTGTAATGGTTTTGAGGTTCATCCATGTTGCTGCATTTAGCAACGGTTTGTTCTTTTTTATCGCTGAGTAATATTCCATTGTGTGGTTCCATCACATTTAAGTCATCCATTCATCTGTTGATGGATATTTGAGTTGTTCCATCTTTGGGCTCTTACGAATAATGCTGCTATGAGCACTTGTGTGCAGGTTTTTGTGTGGACATATGCTTCCAATTCTGGATCATATGGTAAATATTTGTTTAACTATTTAAGAAACTGCCACATTGTTTTCCAAAGTGATGGTACCATTTTATAGCCCCACCAGGAGCGGTTAAGTATTCTCATCCACCACATCCCCACCAACCATAGGTATAGTCAAGTCTTTTTTTGAGTTCTTCCAAAAGGTGTCTGCGCTGGTATTTCATTGCATTTCTTTAATGGCTAATTTGCATTTCCCTAACAACTAATACGCTGAGGAGATTTCCTTCCCTTATATGCCACCCAAGATATCCTCTTTGCTGAAGAATCTGTTCAAACCCTTTGCCTATGTTTAAACTGGGTTTTTGGTTTTCTAATTGAGTGTTGAAAGAATTATTTTTCAACTGATTGTTGCTGGTATATAGGAATAGAATTTATTTTTATATATTGACCTTGCATCTGGAGACCTTGCTAAATTCACTTATTGTACTATTAATCAGATTTTATTATATCTGCTAGCTACATAATTGTGTCATTCACACATAGTGAAGGTTTTGTTTATTGCATTTCAATCTTTAGATGGTCTATGATCTTTTCTTTCTTTGTTACTCTGGCTAGGTCCTCTACTGCAATGTTAAGGGAAGTGGTGATAACAAACCATCCTTTTCTTTTTCTTATCTCAGAGGGAAATCTTTCACTATTTCACAATTAAGTTTGCTAGTTATTGTGAGGGTTTTTTGTTTTTTGTTTTTTTGTCATTTATATCAGAGTCTGGAAGTTCCCTTCTATATTTACCTTGTTTCGAGTTTTAAACATGAATGGATGTTGAGTCTTATTATTGAATTTTGAGAGCTCTTTGTATATTCTGGATATAAGTCCTTTATCAGACATGTGACTTGCACATATTTTCCCTTGGCAGCTTGTCTCTTTGTTTTCTTATATCTTTTGAAGAGCACAAATTTTCATTTTGATGAAGTCCAATTTATTGTCTTCTTTTATGGATCATGCTTTTGGTGTCATATCTAAGAAATCTTTGCCTAAGCTAAGGTCACAGAGATTTGTACATTTTCTCCCAGAAGTTTTATAGTTTCAGGTTTTATATTTAGGTCTACATCTTTTTAGAGTTACTTTTTGTGTTTAGGATGTAAGGTAGGGTCTAAGTTCTTTTTATTTTTTTTGCATTTGTCTATCCTATTATTCGGGAAATCTGAAGGGGGGTTAGGTCTGTTTCTGACAGAATTCACACTTGGCTCACGCTCCCTGATTGTATTTATCCCATTAGGGCCAGGGTAGGGCGACAGGAGAGAAAACCAAAAACGCCTGTCCAAACAGGATGTTGCCCAAGCCTTTCAAGGGTCCTTATCAGCATTTCCATCAATAGCTCTGACCAACCCAACCCCAGGGCCTGCCACTGCACGCTTGCCCCTTTCTATGGCTTCAGGCTCAGGCAGGTGCCTTCATACCCAAACAGAGCAAGTGCCACTGGGTCCTGAAACCACAGTACCTTCTGGAGGGTGCAACCCCTGGGGCCAGGGCCTTCTGCTCCTAGGTCTGCCTCTCTGTGACCCAGCTCCCGTCCCTCTCCCCACCTGTGCCTCTCCCGTTTGTTGTGAGAAAGAGCAACAAGAGAAGCTAGGGGGACGTGGGGAAAGGGGGGCAGCAGGCAGCCCTATGGAGACCATGCGAGGAAAAACACCCAGCCTGGGGTGAAGGATTAACTCACTGTGAGGCCCAACCCAATTGTTTAGACATAAAATGCCTGTATATGTGAGAGGTGTTCTGTCGGTCTGATCATCTGTTCTTCCTGTGAACGCCTGAGTCAGGTCAGGTCCCGTGCCTTCTCGGCTAGGAACCCTCCGGGGCTCCCATCTTACTCAAGATAAAATCCAAAGTCCTCCCGAGGCCCACGAGGACCTGCATGATTTGGCCTGTCACCTCCCCATCTCACCTCCCATTATCTGCCTCTCTCCCTGCCACCAGGCAGGCTCCTGCCTCAGGGCCTTTGCATGGACTATTCCCTCTGTCTTGAATACCCTCTCTTAGATATTTTCACTCTGTCTGCCTCAAGCCTTTACTCGGATGTCATCACCTATTTAAAATCTCAGCTCCCTTCCCCTAGCTGTTTCTGTCCTTACCCCTGCTTTAACTTTACGTATAGCACATGCCACCTCCCACTGTCACTATAACCCATGCATTTACTTAGAGTGTCAGCCACAGGAGGGTGGGTTTTTCCTCTGGCCCTGTTCACTGCATCTAGACCAGGGACAAGCACACAGTAGGGCCTCAATAAACATTTGTTGAACGAATTACTTTCTCTTCCACCCTTTGTCCCCTTTGGTCTGGTGGGGCTGGCCCCACCCCCATCACCAGTAATGGTTCCATGACTCAGGCATGCCAATAGACACATTCCTTCCTTTCCAGACACAGCGATTGTTTCCTAAATGACATATGGCCCCAGTCTGTCCAATGAAAGGTAACCCATGATTGTTGCTAAACCTATTTGGCCAACCTACTTTCTCATTTTTCTGTGGAGTTTCTGGGATGATAAAATATAAACCAGGGATTGCTGCGGCCATTTCATCCCCATGGGAAATGACTACCTGAGAGTGAAGCTCACCAGAGGAAAGCTTAGTTAGTTGAAAGAGGGAGAGTTCTTTGTTTGAGACCCTGGATCCAGCTGTACCTGAAGCCAACACCCTTAGGCTTCTCAGTTACATAAACCAATAAATTCTTTTTTTTTTTTCTTAAGCCAATTGGGGTTTGGATTTTTATTTGCAACTGAAATAGTCCTGATTCTCCTTTCCTTCTTTTTTTTCCCCCTTCCTTCTCTCTCTCTCTTCCTCTCTTCTCTCTTCCCTCCTTTTCTCCCTTATTTCCTTCTGTTTCTACTTTCATTCTTACCCTATCCTGTCCTGAACTCCCACGCCTCTCCAACACAACTGAGTCAAACTGCACTTTTCACCTTCCTTCCGAACAGCTCTCCGCACACTGCTCCCTCCCTCAGCCTCCTTCGGCCTCCTATCCTCCATCCCCTGCCTATGGGACTCTGCCAAACGTGTGTGAGTCCCAGCTGCCCCACTAGAAGGCTGGGTGCCCACAGTAAATGACTTCATTTCCCCATCTGTAAAAAGGGAGTATATCAGCCTGACCACCGTTCCCATGTCTGCCTCCTCTCTAACCCCTTCTGGCTGACTGGTCATCTGGGCCTCACTTGTCTGCCCTCTCTGGCTTACTGTCCTCAAGCTTTGCTCAGAATGCCAGGGCTGAGTCCCTCCCGTGACCTGCAAAAGGAGATTCCGACCCATCCTGGCCTCTGGGGCCACCAGTCAGGACCCAGGACTCTGAGGAGACTGTTGCTATCATGGCCATTTTACATGTGAGGAAATTGAGCCTGAGGTCACCCAGCCAGGATGCAAACAAGGTCGTTTCTCAGAGGAGTCAAAGCATGATAGGCTTGAGACTTCGCAGCAAAGGAGTGGTTCCTGGGGTGGCAGAATAATCAAGGAGGGCTCCCTGGAGGAGATGCTATTTTAGGACCAGAGCTTCCCAGACACAGCACCATAGGGAAGTAAGCCATACGGGGGAACTTCAAGGGCAAAGGGTCTGATGTGGGAACCAGTGTGGCATGTTTAGGGCCCAGTCAGGGGGTTAAGAGGAAATCAGGGGGGTGGCTGGCTTTTAACACATTGCTACAAGCCCAGGCAGGAAATTGAGCCCCCACTCCGGGAGGGACAGGAAGGCTGAAGGTGTCGGGTGAGCTCCGGGTGCGGGCCGCCACCTCATGCCTACCAGGGCTTCCTGTCCGCGAGAGCAGCCACGCGGGGTGCACTTTCTTCTGCTCCTTCTCAGTGCCTAGGTCATTGTGGCTTTGACCCCATTTAACAGATGAGGAAACCAAGACTCCAAACCGGCTCCCCCTAGGCCCGGAACCATCAACTCTAGCTTTTCCAGGACTTGCAGCTGCCCAGGTAGGCCAGGATCATAGGAGCCCTGGGCCCACCAGGGGGTCACTTGGGATCCTTAAGACCATTCCTGGGCCACCTCCTCCAGGAAGTGTTCCGAGCTTTCTCTGGCCTGAGCCCTCCCTCCTCTGGATTCAGCCCTTGCCTATGTCCAGCCCCGAAAGTGGGTTCTCTAAGGGCAGACTGGTGGCTTTGGGTCCTCGCACCTCTGCCCAGCTCACCACAGACTTCCATGCAGGCAAACTGGGAAGACCCGAAGGAGGGGGACTTCTGGGAGGGGAAATATTTTGGTTCTCAGAAGGCTCAAGAATTGCCTGATTCCCAACCAATTAGGGGTAATTAACCCTTTGAAAGGCAGTAATTAAGTCTATGCCTCTGAAACCATAATTAGAAGCTCCAGGAGGTTCTGTCCCCTCCCCACAAGCCAGGCAATCCCCAAAGCTGAGGCCACAGGACTGGGGACTGGGCTCTGTTCCCCTCCTGGGGCTGAGGGAGACCCACAGAGTCCTTTGTGGCCCCCTGATGCAGGGACCTGGGGAGCAGCTCTCGTGGAACCCGAGCATTTCCCTGCAGAGTTTGGGGTCGTCAGGCCACACAAAGGGATGTTGTTCATGGAGGGCATGAAGGCAGAGGAACTGGGCTGGGCTGGGGTCCGGGGCTTGGGACTGCTGAAACCCCTGAGGGCTTTCTCACTGGCCAAGGGGAGCTGAAGCAGAGACCCCAGCCTCAAATGGGAGTGAGGATGCCAGGGACACAGGCTGGCCACAGGGAGGATGGAGGCAGTCCTGGGTGGGGAAGACGGGGTGCTCAGCACGGCTGACAGGCCCTGGTGCCATGTCTCCTGTGTGGCTTCCGTGTCTGGTGGCCAGGGGAACGAGGAGGGGGTTTGTGACCAGAGACCACCCCCTGCCCCAATGCCCATGGACTCTTCGGTGAGGGGCAGTTGGCACACAAGGAACCCTGGGACATGCAGACCTGCACAGACCCAACAAGCTAGCGCTGGGCACCCCCTAAAGGCCACCCCCTGTTCCTCTCAGCCCCAGCCAGTCACCCCATCCTGTAACCCTCCACTGCACTTGGAGCAGACATCACCAGAGGCAAAGGCACATGGACTGGGGCTTTTCTCCAAGGGGATACCTCATGCCGGGCTGGCATGGTGGGTGGGGAGGGTACAGCCGATGAGCATCTCTGTGGATCTGGGAGGCGGAGAGCTTTCTGCTCAGAGTGAGGTTTATTATATTCCCCCTGGGAGTGTAAGGTTGGATTCATCTTCAACAGGGGCCTTAACAACCCACCCCACCTCCCCTCCATCTCTCAGCTCTAACCACCCTGACCTCTTTTCTTGTCACTCCGACACCTCAAGCTCTTGTCTGCCCCAGGGCCTTTGCACTTGTGCCCTGCCAGAACCTCGTTGCCCCTGTCTTGACATAGCAGGGGCTGTATCCCTTTCGGGCCTGAGTGCACACATTGTGTCCCTGGGTAGCTCTCCCCACTCACCATAGCCAGAGCAGGCGTCCCTTCCTCAGTCATTAGTTACGGCCCTCTGTTTACTTTCTCCTTCAGAATACTTACCCAGCAGCGACCTCCTAGGTGTTGTCGCCTTCCTCTTCCATCTTCCCCCAGACCCTAAACTACAGCAGGGCAGGGAGGTCTACCTGTTCCGTTCCTTCTCTGTCCTCTTGAGTCCAGAACAGAGCCTGGTATACAGTGGGTGTTCAATAAATGTCGTGGGTGGTGGGGGTGCTACGTAGATGACAAGGCATGTGTGGAAAGAGTGGCTGGGAAAAGCGGGACATGGAGGGGAACTTCATAGGCGGGGGCTGTTTGCAACACTGCTGCGGGGGCCGAAGGGCCCGGGAGCTTAGAACCCAGAGGGCGACCCACTTTCCAGAAGCCTCACGCACATCCCCACGGTGGCCCAAAGGTGGCGCTCGTTCCCCACTCTGCAGCGAGGGGATCCCGGGTGGGAAAAATCCAAGTATTCGGCGGTAGGGGGAGGCACCTCCAGATTTAGCCCGCTGCCCTGTCCGCCTCCTCGGGTCAGCCCCTGGCCTCGAATTTGGACGCCGCCGCGAGTCCCAATTCCTGGGAGTCTGAGAGGCTCGGGCATGATGGGCTTGGGGTGTGAGGGTGAGGGACTGAGGGCTCTGCCCCTCCACCCCACTTCCCTGCCTGCTTCTGCTCCCCACAAAGCCAGTTAAGCGGGTCCATGATCATCGGAAGAGGGGCATATGGGTGAGGGGAAGGCTTGCTGTGTGTACGTACCACCTCCCTCCTATACTGGCTAGCGCTGCGATGAGCACAGCGCGTGGTCCTCGGTGGGCCCTGGAAGAACACTTGCGGAAGGGTGGGTGGAGGAATCCCCATTTTACAGACGGGAAGCCTGAGGCTCAGGAAGGTCACCTCGGCTCATCCAGATTCCCAGAGCCGGAAATGGCGAGGCTGGGGTTGCACCCCCAGGCGTGTCCGGCTCCAGAGACAGCCAGTTTAAAATACACTTAAAAATGGATTTCTGAGTTACTCCAAGTGATACAGGAATCCCTCTGGGGAAGCGAAAGTCCTCTCGGCCCGCAGGCCCAGGCGGGAAGGGTCCCCTTCCCGCCTGCTTTCTCTGCCTTCTCACAGTGTCTACACATACCACGAGGGGAAGGGGAAGCATCTGGATTTCTACTGGAGTCCCCGGGCATACACTTCCCCTCCCTGGACCTCATTTTCTGCATCTGTCAAATGGGCTTAATGGCAGTGTACCATCTCCCCGGATGGCTGCGGGAACTGAATGAGTTATTCACGCGACAAGCCCTTGGGTCAGAGCCCTGCCCCCGGGCGGCACGTGCACAGGGTGGGTCCCCTCTGGTGGTCTCCACATCCTGGATGGAAACACACCAGGCTTGAACATTCTTGCTGTTACCCTAGTGTGAGGCCCTGGGGCCCAGGTCGTCTCTCTGGCCTGAGGGAACCCCACTGTGTGTCTGTGTTTGATGTGCGTGCGTCCGCTCAGCAGTTTTGACGTGGGGATCAAGGTGTGTGGCAAGGTGTAGGATCCATTGGGTTCCTGTGGATCAGGGCTTTTCAGCCTCAGCACCCCTGACACGGGGAGATGAGTCATTCTTTGCCATGGGGGCTGCTCTGGGCACTTCAGGGTGTTTAGCAAACTCAGTGACAGGCCCACTGGGCCCGCAGCACCCGCATTCTCAACTGTGGCAACTGGAAATGTCTGCAGACCTTGCCAAATATCCTCTGGGGTGCAAAAGCACTCACTTTGAGAACCACTGCTGTATACCCTTTCTGGTGTACACTCTGCCTTTCTGCCTTTCTCTGGAAGCCTTGGTTTGGCTTCCCCCAGAAGCAGACCCTGAACGCAAGGGTCTGAGGGCACATGGTTTATCGGGGAGATAAAATGGACATTTGTGTCCCCTCCAAATTTGCATGTTGAAATTCAGACCCCCAAGGTGATGGTATGTGGAGGTGAGGCCTTTGGGAGGTGATCAGGTCATGAAGGTGGAGCCCCTGGAAATAGGATCAGTGCCCTTATAAAAGGACCCCAGGCAGCTCCTTGTCCCTTCAGCCATGTGAGCACACAGCAAAATGAACCATCTGCCGGCGCCATGATCTGGACTTCCCAGCTCCAGGAACTGTCAGAAATAAATGCCACTCAGGCTGTGGTACTTTGTCACAAGGGCCCCAGTGCACTAAGATGGGAGACATGGGCAGGGGGCTTGGGGAGGGGAAAAGGAAGGGCAGACAAGGGCTGGTCCCTCCGGGGGCATCTGGAAGACCTTGTGGGCCCCTCACCTGCCCGGAGGGGGAGCGGGGGTATTTATCCACCAAGTCCCTTCTGTCTTGGGCCAAGGGCTGCTCCGCGGCGCTCGTGCCCCACTTCTGGCTGCTGGCTGTGTGTGCTGCAGGGGCAGGGCCTGGATGGGCTGGAGGCTTGGCAGTGTCTGTAAAGGGGGCTTCTCCGCCTTTCCCATGACTGCTCCTTGGGGCGGGGGCTAGCTCCGGCTGGCTGAGCCAGGCTATGCCAGCCCATCCCAATCTCTGCAGCCGGCTGTGTGTATATTTGGTGTGCCAGTGTGTGTTTATCTGCCGCGCATGTGTTTGCGTCTGTATTTATCTGGCACGGGTGTGCACGTCTTTGTTTTCCCTTCTGCTCTGTCTCCGCTAACGTGGGGGAAACTTCTGTTTTTAATCAGGGGCCAGGGAACCGTCTCGACGCCGCGTTAGCGAAACGGCGTTATTAATTCGGCTGCTTGGAATGTCTCCCCAAGCCTTCCCCGAGGCTGAGCTGGAGGTGCCCCCAACCAGACCCTTCTAGTGGGAGGGGCAACAGCAAGGAGGCACCCCGCTTGCTCTTTGTGTGCCAAAGAGAGAAACTGAGGCACGTGGCTGCGGGAGGCCTCTCAGTTGGCAGCCAGATAAAGGGAGTTCTGGGTGCAAAAGCAATTTATATGCATAAAGGCTTGATGGATACCCTTGCACGTATAAGAAAAAGAATTCTTGTCCTGTTTACAGAGGAGGAAACTGAGGCTTAGGAGGTGACCCAGGTGAGGTCTCTGTGAGCCCTTCCCTGCTAGTCAGCCCGGGCAGCCTGAATAATCCATGTTGCTTGGCAGGGTGCCAGCTTTCTCATACTTTCCTTCCTTGGGTGCTCCAGACCCAGGGGCCTGGCTGGCTCTGTGAACACAGATATTAATTAGCATTCATTAATAAGCCCCTGTGGGGTGAAGGAGGTGCTTCTCGATCCCCAAGCTCTGAAGGATCTAGAGGCTGACTTGGGTCCCTGGTGTGTGACTATCAGAGCCTGGGATGGGCGAGGGTTCCTGGGTCCCTGAGGTGGAGACCCAGCCCCTGCATCTTTCAGAGGCCGCAGAACAAACTGCATTCGGCCTGGAGGGGACGCTCACCCCATTTGCTGGGAGATGGAGCCCATGGCCCCCCAGAGGGTCACATGTTGGGCTCCAATCCCCCGTTCTGGCACCTTCTGGGCGACCTTAATAAGGTTGTTTACTGTCCCCTCGTCTCAGTTTCCTCATCTCTGACACGAAGGTAATTACTGCCCTACTGGGCTGCTGGGAGAAATAAACGACCATGCGTATTTCACGGCAGGTACACACGTGTCACCATGGGAGTCCGTCCCCCGTTGTTACAGTTGTGAAAAGACCAGCTCTGCCACCTGGCAGCCGAGTGACCTGGACATAGGGATTTATTGTCCCGTGTATCATTTCTCCATTTGTGACGTGGGGCTAACACAATACAGACTTCGTGGTATCATTGTAAAAATTAAATAATGTGCCTAAAATGCTTAGATGGTGCTGAACGTTTTGTAAGTGCGTGATTGGTATTGGCTAAATCGAGGCAGAAAAGAAATAGCCACGGTTGGCCTGAAGCTTGGAGGGGTGGGGGTCGAAGCAGAACGTGTGCCCCCCAGTAAGGGTTGACTTTGATCACATAAGGGAAGTCAGACCGTACTTATGATTGGTCCTGAGGGCACTTTTGTGGTCGAGGTGTGTTCCCTCAAAAGATATGTCCAAGTCCTAACCCCTAGTACCTGCAAATGTTACCTTATTTGGAAATGGGGCCTCTGTTGATAACTCGTTCAGTTAAAGTGAGGTCATACTGGACTAGGACGGGCCCTGAATCCAATACGATTGGTGTTCTTATCAGAAGAGCGCAAAGACGTGAATACAGAGAAGGCTGTGTGAGTACGGAGCAGAGCCTGGGACGGGAGGCCCAGGAAGGCCTAGGGTCGCGGCAGCCCCAGAAGCCAGGAGAGAGGCAGGGGCCTGATTCTCCCTCAGGGCTTCCAGAAGGATACAGCCGTGCTGTCACCTTGATTTCAGACCCCTGGCCTCCGGACAGTGGGAGAATGAATGCCTCTTGTTTTCAGCCAGGGGCTTGAGGTCTTTTGGCTTTGCCAGCGAAACCAACCGAGAACAGGCACCCACTTGCTTTTTCGCAGTTGCATGCTGTTTCACAGGACTGTCACCGATCGCCTTCTCCTTTATCCACGGCCACACGGGTTGCTTCCCATCCCCCACGGTCACAAACAGGCCTGCCAAAAACGCCCTGGCTCCTGCCTCCGTGTTCAAGAGCAGTTATTCCATGTGGCCGGCCACCCAGAAAGGGAACCGAGGACGGTTTGTTCACTCTGCGTTCTGATGCACGCTGCCGAGCTGGTTGAATGCAAGCGTCCCAGGAGTTCCTTTCCAACGTGGGTCAGGGCTGCCCAGTGATGCTGCATCTAGTTACACTGGGGCTTCTGCTCCAGGGAGAGCGTCAGAAGCTTTCTTAACCCATCCCTTGGGCACTCAGTACTACAGGGACTCTCTGGGGTTTTTATCAACCCATCAGTCATTGGCCAAGGCTGTCCAGCAGTGTGCTTGCTCTCCGGAACTTTCGGCTGGCCCTGGGGATGGTCAAGAGGACAGGGGCTGGTGGTTGCAAGAGCAGGGTCAGCATGCCCAGGGGCTCCCAGGACTGGACGCTGACGTGCTGGGGAAACAGAGACGGACAATAAACAGAACAAGCAGACCACAGGGCATGTTTGGGGCTGGGTGCCCGTGTTGGAGGAAAAGACAGAGCAGGGCAAAGGTGAGGTGAGGCTGGTGCCAAGGTCGGCACCCAGCAGGGGACTGCGAAATATTCTGGGCTTCTTTCTAGTCCGTGGAGAGCTGGAGACCGAGAGAGGAAAAGCCGGTGTGGAATAGGCACCTGGGCAGGGTGGGAGGAGAGGGAGGGAGAGCGGTAATGATGCTGAAAAGTAATCGGCCCTTCTCTCTGGGAGGCGGTGAAACTCTAATTAGAACGAAAATGTGGTTTAATGAGAATGAAAGGTAATTGTGCCGGGCAGTGCAGTCTCTGTGTCCCCATGTCCCCGTGGTGCCACTTTCCCAGGGGGTCTCTTCTGGACCTCCAAGGGGCTGGGACAGGAGTGTAGGTGAGAGGCCTCGGGGCCGGGGAGGGTCTTCTTGGTGTCTGTTTCCCCCCCCCCCAGGGTCCTCCCAGGTGGCAGGGGGGTGGGGGAAGGAAGCTGTGAAGAGCCCCTGCTGCCCCTGGGGCTGGTGCCAGGTACCCGAGGCCCTGTTTTTCCATCCCTCACCTTAGCCTTAATATCAATACAGCAAATGGTGGAAAGGAAACAGTGATATTATTTATTGAACACCTACTGTGTGCTAGGCACCATTCCAAGCCCTTTACAGACTAACTCATGGGATTGTTAAAATTATCCTCATTTTACAGATGGCGAAACTGAGGCACAGAGAAACCCCGGGCCCTGACAGGACTATATATTAAAGAATGGGTGAGAGAGTTAGGTTCCAGTAGCCAGGGGCCTTTTTTTTCCTTAACCAACAACCTTTGAAGCCAGGGACCCTCCTACCTGCCTCACCCTGGCAGTTTCCCTGCCTATGATTCCCTTTCCTCTCTACCTACTACTTCCATTTTACTGGAGGAGATGGGTGTAGCTGGAGGGAGATGAGTATGGATGGGTTCACATCCCTTCTGAACCTGGAGGTGGCAGAAGCCCAGGCATTCCTGTGGGCTGCAGAAGTGGGACTGAAAGACCTGAGCTTTCTTGCCATGGAAGGGTGAGGTGTTCTTCAAATGCTGGTCTGAATAATACTGAGGTTTATAAGACCTCAGGGCCTCCACTTTTGCTTCTAGAGGCAATAAAATGCAGCAAGGAGTCCTCAAGACAGAAACATTCACTGAGGCCTGGTAGGCAATAAAAGCAGGCCTGTCTGGCCTTTCAATGTGGTCCCTGGTCGAGGGAGATTAGATTGGTTGGCCACATATATGGCAAACAAAAACATGAAGAGCCTTAATACACAAAGAGTATTTATGAATCACTAATAAAAAGGTAAACATTCCAAGTGTGAGACTGTCATAGGCATGAATAGGAGACTCACAAAGGAATGATAAAAAGTCAACAAGCCTTTGCAAAGATGCAAAATCTGACCATTCATCAGCCAAAGACGTACTTTTACTTGTCAAGCTTATTGACGTGTGTGAAGTTTTGGGGAAGCGCACTCATACCCTCTCATGGGAGTGTAAATTGATACAACCTTCTTGGAGGATGGTACAGATATTTGTAGCGACTCTCTGACTCAGGAAGTCCATCTCTAGGAAAATGCAAAGAATTACAAATTCACACTTCTCCACCAACTGTGAATTATGTGTTCTCAGGCATGTGACTTAATGTTGCAGAGACTCCATTTTCTCACCTGTACAATGGGAGTATCACAAGGACTCCATGAGGTAATGTGAATGAAATGCTTAGCCGCTTGCCAAGCACATACTAGGGGCTTGCTATTATTATCATTGTGAAAACCTTTAAGGCTGGAAAACAATGAATGTGGCTGTGCCCAGGGGGTTGACTAAATGCATAGAAGAAAATGACCAAACCTATATTCATTAGCGCCACGTGACCTCTGTAGTGTATTAATTGAAAAACAAAACGGAAACAGATTTCAAACATCATGTATAGCCACATATTTGAGCATTTTGATCATGAATCAAAGAATTAATTTTTCATATTGCAGTGTAGTCTACCCTGGTTCAGAACTGAAACAACAATTTCATGAAGTAATATTTATCCTTTCTCTGTGCAGTGGGTCCTGATATTTGTTTTTGTTCCATTTTGAAAGGCAGGTCGTTCACACAAATACAGTATCTCTTTCTTCAAAGTTGTGGCTGATGGCACCTTGACCCCCAGTAAAGGGTGGTGTCTAGGTAGCAACTAAGGAAAAGGTGGGAGGGAGCAGGGCCCAGTGATGGTTCTGCCCCTCTGGTTGATTTCACCCGTAATAGCGGGTTGTGGTGCATATGTGTGAACTTGTGTATATGTGCACATGTGTGCATGTATGTGCATATGTGTGTGTGCGTGTGCATGTATATGCCAGAGCTGGGATAAGAGTGAGGTAGTGAGCATTTGCAACAGCATGGATGGAGCTAGAGGGTATTATGCTCAGTGAAATAAGCCAGGCGGAAAAAGACAAGTATCAAATGATTTCACTCATATGTGGAGTATAAGAACAAAGAAAAAAACTCAAGGAACAAAACAGCAGCAGACTCACAGAACCCAAGAACGGACTAACAGTTACCAAAGGGAAAGGGACTGAGGAAGATGGGTGGGAAGGGAGGGATAAGGGGGAAAACGGGGCATTACGATTAGCAGACATAATGTGGGGGGGGCACATGGAGGGCTGTACAACTCAGAGAAGACAAGTAGTGACTCTATAGCATCTCACTACGCTGATGGACAGTGACTGTAATGGGGTTGGTGGGGGGGACCTGATGATGTGGGGAGTCTAATAACATTAATGTTGCACATGTAATTGTAGATTAATGATACCAAAAAAAAAAAAGAGAGAGAGGCAGTCACCTCAGGAGACAAATTTAAGAGGGTGTCAAAAAGCTCAGTCATCAAGATAAATATTTTGATGCAATACTTTAAAAAAAATCAAAATAATGGAAAAATCTGTATGAACAAAGTACCAGCTTTTTATATACAACCAAGATCGAACCCTGATTTCAAGACAGCGTCACTCACCTCACTGCAGCATCCACGCACACCTGGGTATCCATGAGCGTGAACACACGCGTGTGCTTGCTTCTGTGTGCTCATGTGGTGTGAGCATCGTATATACATGAGTACAAGCGCGTGTGCATATGTACACATTTGTAGGTGTGTGTACATGTGCAAACCTGTGTGTGTGTGTGTGTGTGTGCCTGCATGCCCAGAGAAACGTCCAGAAAGATGCCCTTCCAGTGGTAACTGTACTTCCTTCCAGGAAGTGAGAATTCAGGTATTTCCCTCCCTTTGTACTTGCCTCGGTTTTCTCCCCCTGGTACATGTCTCGCTATCAGAATAAAAAGAAAGCCATTTACACTACGGAGAGACGGTCGTAGGGCAGAGCGCCCCCTTCAGGGAAACTAGGGCATCGCAGAGATCCCTAAACTTACTGACCATTAATAATCGCGGATTTTCACTGAGCTTTCCGCCCTGGGCTGGGGAATGGTGCTGAATGTTTTCAATGTGTCATTTCATTGTTCTTCGTTTAGGGCTGTATCCACGGCAGGTGCACTGTGTTGAGGAAATATTTGCCGAATGAATGAATGAAGAAATGAATGAGCCACCAACCTGGAAGCCAGGACTGCTGTAGTCAGCCTTTGGCCTTTCCCTCTGCCTGGAATGTACTTCCTGATGGCTGGTCCCTTCTTGTCATTTAGACTCCAGTTGATGTTGCCTCCTCCAGGAAGCCCTCTCTCCTGCCCTGTTGACATCAACCCATCAACAGAATTTTATTCTCCAAACAGCCCATTTCTTCTTTTTATCACTCACCTCCCTGCTGAGAGCAGACCTCACCTCCCTTACCACTGTATCCCCACCCCTCACACTCAGCACCTGGCACATAGTAGGTAATAAATATTTGCTGTAAATCGATATTGTAAGACATGTTTGCAGTATTTGCTGAATAAATGAATTACAAATGAGGAAATTGAAGCTCAGAGGCTCAAAGTCACCTGCTTTTCGGTGTTGGGACCAGGTTTTAAACCCCTGTCCCTGATGCCAGAGCCTGTGACATCACCCAGGACACTGTCCTCTCCCCCAGATGGCACCAGGCCCTGATGCCCCAACTTGTCGTGTGGGTCCCTGAAGCTGCTTCCAAGTGGACCAGCTGCCAGGAGAGTCTGGGTCCCACAGATGATACATGGGGCGTGGTTGATGCTGTAGGTTGGATTTTCCCCCCAAAAGACATGTCCAAGTCCTAACTCCTGGAACATGTGAACGTGGTCTAATTTGAGAATAGGGTCTTGCCCATGTCATTAAGGATCTCAAGATAGGAGCACCCTGGATTGCTCAGGTGGGCCCCAAATCCACTGATAAGTGTTCTTATAGGAGACAGAAGAGAAAGACAGAAAGGACAGAAAAGAAAAGGGCTGTTTGAAGGCAGAGGTAGAGACTGGCTGATTCAGTCCAAGGCTAAGGACCCCTGTGGTGCCCAGGAGCTGGAGGAGACCAGGAAGGATTCTCACCTTGAGCCTTTGCAGGGTACAGGCCATGCAAACACCTTGATTTCATATTCTGGCCTCCAGAACCCTGAAGAAGTAAATTCCTGTGGTTTAAGCCCCCTGATTTGTGGTTATTTGTCACAGAAGCCTCACGAAGCAAACACAGACTATTCTTCCAATTTAGCATAAACGTTGTCAAATGTAAGGCAGATTGAAAGCATTGTCCAGTGAATACCCACTCGTACACCCACCACCTAGAGTCTGCACGGACATTTGATTCTCTTGGTCATTATCTGTCCTATCCATCTATGAATGAAATTATTAAAAATTTTTATTAAGAATTAAAATTCTCAAGAATTTAAAAAAATTTATTGATTAAAAAAATTATCTTTAAAATTATTAAGAATTTCTTTTTAAAGGTGGTTTTAGGTTCACTGCAAAATTAAGTGGAAGGTACAGAGATCTCCCAGATGCCCCCTGCCCCCACACATGCACAGCCTCCCCATTATCCACATCCGGGCCGGATGGCCCGCTTGCCCCATCAATGAAACTGAACTGTCATCATCGCTGAGTCCATAGGTAACATTGGGGGTCACTCTTGGTGGTATGAGTTCTGTGGGTTTGGATGAATTATGTGGTGGCCTGTACCCACCATGACAGTGTTGCACAGAGTAGTTTCACTGCCCTAAAATTCCTCTGTGCTCCGTCTAGTTAGCCCTCCTTGGTCACACCAACCACTGAGCTTTTTACTGTCCCCCGTGGTTTTGCCTTTACAGAATGTCGTCCAGTTGGAATCCTACAGTATGTAGCCTTTTCAGTCTGGCTTCTCTCACTTAGTGATGTGCATTTAAGGCTCCCCCTGTGCTTTCTGTGGCCTGAGAGCTTGTTTCTTTTCAGTGCTGAATAATATTCCATTGTCTGGGTGTACCACAGTTTTTTTTCATTCTGTTACCTCATCTTTTTCTGCATTTCAAGGTGATTCTCGGTCTCTTCCTCATTTATTTTAACATAGCAGCCAAAGGGGTCTTAAAATCAGATCCTGCCCCTTCCCTGCTCCACACCTTCCCACACTCAAGTAAAACCCCAATGCTTCACTGTGCCCCTGCACCCCCTAACCCCTCTCACGTGTCCCCTACCACCCTTCTGACCTATGTGGGCCCACATCGTCACCACTGGCCACATGTGCCTACTGGGTTCTTGACAACTATCAGTCCAAATCAGATGTGCCCCAGATGAAAACATGACAGATCTCAAAGACTTAGTTGGGAGAAGAGGATGTAACATATCCCACTAATCACTTTTTTACACTAATTATGTGTTGAAAGGGTAATATTTTGGCCACAGTGCCTGAAATAAAATACATGATTACAATGAATTGCATCCATTTCCTTTCTACGTTTTAAAATGTGGCTACTGGAAAATGTAGTCACATCTGTACCTGTTGTGACTTTATCAGCTCCCTGTTGGCCTGCGCTGGCTGAGGATGTTGACTCCAGGAGGGCAGGGGTCTTCCAAGCTCAATAAATGTTTATTGAGTGAATGAATGAATGAAACCAAGCCTGAACGGCAACCAAAGAGGCAGCTTCAAGTCAAAGATTTATTTGCTCCTGGCATATGAAGATCTCAGCTTCTTCTATCCAGGAAGCCATCTGGGGGCCCGATGCCTCTTGAACGGGGGAAGGTAGGCCCAGATGGGCTATCACCGTGCACTCTGCACTGAGGGGCAGTCTGATTGGCCTCCTCCAGCCCCCAGAGACAAGGGCAAGTTTCAGTGAGTGGGATTTCTGGGGATACAGAAGAGGGGGGCATGCAGGGAGAGATAACAGAGCGAGGCGTGGGGCTGCAGAGAAAACTCCACCCGGCTGGGGTCCCTTCCCAGGGGCTGGGCTAGCGGGAAGGGGCTGGGCTGCCTGGCAGGCGGGTTGGAGCCGGGGTGTCTGCTATCGACCGACTAGGCCACTGCAGGGAAGCTTTTAGACCCACCAGCGCATCCCCGAGGAGGATGGAGGTCTAGGCTTCCCCCTCCCCTAAAGGGGGAAGCCAAGGGCTTCCTTTGTCCCCCACATCCCGGCCACCAGCAAAGCCTGCAGGCTTTCCCTTGGGCTGAGTCTGGAATTCCACGGCACATGCACCACAGTCAGATGCTAGGGTTGGACTCACCCTGGGATTTGGCTGAAGGATCATTTACACTAGCTCTGGGCCCTGGACCCCCACCCCATCAAAGTGTGGAACATTTACACCCAGAGGATCTCAGGGGCACCCCCACCCTCTCACCCCCCACACCACCACTGTTCTGGCTTCTGTCACCAGGGCTAGTCAGTCTTTTAGAGGGTTTTGTACAAATGGAATTACAGAGGGTGGCTTTTTTTGTCTGTCTTCTCCTGCTCAGCAAAGAGCATTCTGAGATTTATCCAGTTTCCATATAAGTTGTTGTTCCTTTTATTGGTAAGGAGCATGCCGTGGTGTGAGTGGGCCTCAACTTATGTCTCCATTTTCCTGTTGGTAGACATCTGGGCTGTTTCCAGGTTTTTTGGGCAATAACAAATAGAACTGCCGTGAACATTTGCCAACAGATGTTTGCGTGGGCATGTTTTCATTTCTCTTGGGTCAATAACCTATAGACAGAATTGCTGGGATGTAAGGTAAGCATAGAACTTCAGGAAACAGAAAACACCTGGCAAACTTTTATGCACGCCAGCCATGGATGAGAGTTCCAGTTTCTCCATGTCTCGTCAACACTTGGTATTGTCAGTCTCTAAGTTTGGCCATTGTTGATGGCTTGAAGCCCGGACTATTGCAGTCACCTCCACCTTGAACCCCTACTTCTTCCCTGGCTCCTCCATGGTTGTTTCCCACCTCAGAAATAAGATAAATGGCTTGTCTTTAATATTTCCCTTTTCCTTATAGAAATTTTTCATGCACATGCAAAATTACACAGAAGAGTATGACAAGCCCTTATGGTCACATCACCTGACTTCTGTGATAATCCTCATTCTGCCCATCTTGTTTATCTCTCACCTGCCAACTTTTTCTTTAATTTTAAAGCAAATCCCAGGTACCATATTACTTCCATAAATATCAAGGACTCATCTCAAAATGTAAATCAAATGACATCACACCTGCCTTGAAACTGTCTGCTGATTCCACATGGCTCTTGGAAAAAATTTCAGATTTCTTCCTACAGCTCTCGGGATGACTGCTGGCCCCTCTGCCCTCATATTCAACTCCCCTTCCTCAATCTGCTCCAGCCACGTGGTCCTTGTCCGGACCACTCTCAAGCCTGTTCCTTCCTCAGGACCTTTGCACCTGCTATTCTTTCTGCCTGGAATGCTCTTGCCCCAGATCCCTGCGTGGCTCCTGCAGGGGGCAGCATCTAAGATGGTCTCCAATGGTCCCTGCTTCTTCGTCTTCACGCCCTTGCGTAATTTCTCCCTCTTGAGTGTGGATGGGACTGCTCACTTCTAACCAATAGAATGTGGCAAAAAATGATGGAATGTCACTTCCAAGATTAGCTTAGAAGACTGGCTTCTGTCCTGGGGACTGTCCCTCTTGCTAGCACTCCCTTGTCCTCTTGCTTGCTTGACTGTGATGAAGCGAGTGGCCATGATGTGAGCTGCCCTACGGGAGGTCTACCTGGCAAAGAAAGGAGAGTGGCTTTCAGCCAACATGCCCACGTGTGAGCTTGTAAGTGCATTGTCCCCAGTAGAGCCTTGAGATAGCTACAGCCCCAGTGGGTGGCCTGAGATACCCTGAGCTAGACAACCAAGCTACCCCCAGTTTCCTGCCCCTCGCCCAGCTAAGATCATCCATGTTGTTGTTTCAAGCCACTCTGGGGCAACTTGTTATGCAGCAGCAGATAACTAACATAAGTCTTTCACCTTCTTTGGCTCTTTACTCAAAGGTCACTTTCTCCGTGAGGCCTTCCCTGGCCACCGGACTAAAATCGCAACCCTGTTCCAAGCACACCTTCCGCTCTTCTTCCTTGCCTTATTTTCCTTGTGAAAATGATTGCCTTCTATTTTATGTAACCAATTCATTGCCTGCCTTTCCCTGCTGGGACAATGGCTCTGGGAGGACAGGAGCCTCTGTCTGTTTTGTTCACTCCTGCATCCCCATCTTAGAACACTGCTGGGCACACAGTGGGCCGAGCTGGATTTAAAGGTATGCCTTCTAGTGACCTAGCAATCCCGTTTCTGGGTGTACACCTCCCCAAATTGAAACCAGAGTCTCAAAGAGGTATTTGTCCACCCATGTTCAAGCAGCATTATTCACAATTGCTAAACCATGGAAGCAGCCCAAGGGTCCATCTACAGACGAATGGATTAGCAAAACGTGGTGTATCTGACAGTGGAATCTTTTTCAGCCTTCAAAAGGAAAGGAATTCTGACATGTGTTACCACATGGATAACCCTGGGAGACATTATGCTCAGTGACATAAACTAGCCACAGAAAGACAAACAATATGTGGTTCCATATATAGGAGGTGCTTAGATTAGTCAAAATCACGAGACAAGAGAGAATGGCGGAGGCCAGGGGCTGGGGGAGGGAGGGGAGAATGGGGAGTTAGTGTTTAATGGGGACAGAGGTTCAGATGCACAAGATGAAGAGAATTATGGAGATGGACGGTGGGGGCGGTTGCACAACAACAGTTCAGTGAATGTATTTAACACCACTGAACCATATACTTAAAAATGGTTAAGATGGCAAATGCTGTATGTGTATTTTAATACAGTGAAAAAGAGGAGGCAAAGATATGCCTGCTGTGCAATCCTGTCCCCCAGGGGGAGGAGCTTGGTGACCAGCCTCAGGTTTTGCGGTCAGATGGTGTGGGCTGGGGTCCTGGGTGTCCCCCACTCTATTAGCCAAGCTGTATGCATACCATTCCTGCTCCCTGCCCCGCATCAGATCCGCATGCCTTTCAGACCTTCCCAGCTTCTTGGGAATTTTGGGAAATCTCTTTCCTGCCCAAATGTGGAACTAGAAAGCATTCACCCGCATAGCCTGAATGTAGGCTTGGAGAGCTCCCCTGTCCCTTACAACTGCCTCCGGCCAGCCTGGATGGACAGGGGTCTGAGAATCCATGTCAGGGATGGGTATCAGCTCTGGGGACTGTCCGGAATGAATCACACTTTGGAGGGACCCCCGACAGCCATGCCCCGATCCGGCCCATAGATGTATGAGCCACTGCAAGGTCCAGCAGGGCCCACCCGGCGCTCGCGCCTTTATCTGCTGCCAAAGGGAGAGGCCCAGCCCACATTCCCATAAGACACTGAGACGCTCAGTCTGGCTGCGAGCTGGGTGTTCTGAGGGGCCTTCACTGGGCCTTCCTCTGTTGCCCACTTTGGGGGCGTCACTTGCCTCCTGTCCCTGGTCCCAGCCTTAGCCGTGCACTGGGATCACTCGGGGAGCTTTAACAGTGACGACCCCTGACCCCACCCTCCCGACCCCCAGAGTCTTAGGTAATTGGGTGGAGCTGGCTTTGGGGAGATTCCAGTTTCCCCAGGTCATTCTGATGCACATAAGGGTCAAGGACCACTTATGCCGGTGTATCTCGAGGGGAGGATACTGCAACCCTGCCCCCAGGGGACATTTGGCACTATCTGGAGACACTTTTGGGTGTCATGATTTGGGGTGCGGAGTCTACCACCATCTAGTAGACAGAGGCCAGGGATGTTGCTAAACATCCTCCAGTTCACAGGACAGGACCCTGCAACGAAAAATGACGCAGCCCCAAATGTCAGTATCGCCGAAGTCAAGAAACCCTGCTGTCGGGGGTATGGGAGCCAAGAATTCCTCCGTGAAGGTGCGTACCACCACGTCTGGGGTAGTTGCTGCTTTATACCCATTTTGCAGAAGGGAAAACTGAGGCTCAGAGCCAGGGAAGTGACTTGGCCACGTTCAGACAGCAGAGCTGGTTGCCGGCACTGCTCTTTACAAGACAGTCAAAAGTACCCTTAATGGACTGGGAAGGAGAATCCAGGGTTAAGCGTGCAGATTGAGCAGCCAGTCCGGCTCTCTGGCTGTTTGTCTTCAGGCAAGCACTTCCCCTCCCTATGCCTCAGTGTCTGCATTCAAAAATGGGGATATGACAGTCATGACACCTGCATGGGTGGCCACTGCAAGGAGCTGGGAAGGTGCTGGCTGCTTAGGAAGCAGGGCTGGCGGGAGGGCCACTCAGAGAGGGCGGGACAGACTCAGAGCATGCCAGGCAGAGGGAAACAGCAAATACATCGGTTCTGGAATGGAAGGAAAGCAGGAAAACCTGGTTTGCTCTTTTCGTCTGTCTCTGAGTGTCTTCCTGAGCCCAAACTGGAAAAGGGCCAACTCCAGGCCAGGAGACGACACCCACCCACTGAACTGGATCATACTGGCTCACGAAAGCCCAAGTCTGCGCATCTCTCCTGGGTATCACATTCTCATCTTGGCATCGGCCAAGGTGGGAGAATTTACACCGTGGAAACTGGCCACCACGACACACCCCGGCTGGCTCACCAGCACACCACTGCTTACACCCTAAGAATGGCCCCTCCGTGCTCACATCTTCCTGCCCGTCTTTCAAGACAGACAAAACCCTTTGCCCTAAAACAGGGCAAGGTAGGAGGAGGCCAAATATCATGTCAGGGAGTGATATAAGAAGGATCGTGAAAAAACTACAGTGGGGTCGGGAGAAGGTGAAGGACGGGGGCCTCTATGTTAGATTAAGGAGCAGCGAAAGCCCCTCTCGGCCCTTTGTGCGGCCCCCCATCCTCCTGCCCCTTGCCCCTCCCCCATCAGCCACTTGAGGACCTCACAGGTGTCTGCAGCCCTGAATCTTTTCTCTCATCCCTTCCCTCTGTTCCTACCTCTCCAAGTATTTCTTAAGGCCCTAGTCCAGCTGCCCTGGGTCTATTGTGCTTCCTGGAATTTTCATCACGCAGAAATTTCTCATTTCCGAGCTCGTTTCTGCCCATGGAACTCATCTTTCACCTCAGACTGGTTTTGCTGCGTGCTCCGGGAAGCCTCTTTGCTCCTGTTCCAGTAGATGAGCGTGGGCTGCCGCTCGGAGGCCACCCCGCCGTTTGGGGAGCTCCGCGGTGACCGCCTCACGCCATCCACACCCATCCCAATATCAGAGCCACGGAGGGGACTCCTGTGGTTGGTGGCAGGGCGCTCCCCAGTCACTGGGCAGACCCAAGGCTTGTCTGCCTTGTCATGAGGGTGGGTGGGGAGAGGCATCAAGTACGCACCCTGTGGTTCCGACTTCCTGGTTCTGTCCTGCCTCGGTTTACCCATCTGCTCTCCTCAGCCTTTCCTGGAGGAGGCTCTGGGGAAGAATTTCCAGACACACCAGGATGAGGCAAGGCCGTCTCTCTCTTGCTCCTCCTCATGCCACCGTGGGCCTGAGGAATCAGGAAATTCCAGATCTTTCTCAGACCAACACTCCAGTCAAGCTGGAACCCCCAAATGATGGCAAGTCCCGCTGAGCTTAGACCAGGACCACTCCCATACCCCCAGAAGCTGGGAACACACCCCCAAAATCTTAGACAACCCACTGAGCCGCTTCGCCTGATGTGTGGCCCCCTGTCCCTCAAATCCTGCAGCTGAAGCCAAAAGCCACATCTTCTGTTTATAGATGAGGGAGGGGGGGGGTCTGGCCAGTTTTAAAAGCTCATTAAGGCCTGAGTTTTTTTTTATAGATGAGTTTTCCTGGGTCCTGCTTTTTCCCTCCACCCCTTCTGCCCCTCCCTGCTTTCCGAATGCCGTATTTATTTGAGTTAGAAAAATAATGAGGTCCCTGAGGTCATACACAGCACATTGGTTCTCTAATCAAAGTATTGCTGTGGAATTAAAAATATATAGAAATCTCTGTGTGCCGGCTGTGGACACAGGGCACGTTTGCCCAGTGCCACCCAAGCCCCACCAGCCTGGCTTCAGGGGAGGGATATAATTAGCTGTTTTCTAGCAAAGTCTCCCGGGTGGACAATGGGATTGAAATGCCCAGTTCCTCCCCAGAGGGGGCTGCGGGACGGGGCGGGGCCCACTCAGAAGGCATTCTGGGTTGAAGGGAAGAATTGAGAGCTGGATCCAGCCAGGCCACCAGGCGGAGGTTGGGACGCACACAGATGCAATCAAATATGCAAAACCAATCAATGAAGAGCAAGGACAGAAGACCTCTGCTGTCCTCGTGACTACAGGCCTGGGCTGGTCCTTCCTCTGGGGCTCAGGGCCTGGGATGCTGGGGATGGGGCCTCGGGCGACAGAAGGGTGGCTCTCTCTCTAAATCTGCCCTGTCCCGAAGCAGAGGCATGGGAGGTGTCTTCAGGCTTGCGAGGAGCTGAGGGGCCAGAGTCCCACCCATGGCTGTCCTCCCGCCTGGGCCAGAGCAGCAGAGGGGTGATGTTTACAGAGTCTTAGGGTGGCTTTGGGGTGGGGGCTGGACTAAAGGGGGGAAACCACGGGTGTTTGTAGAGCCTGTGTGTGTGCGCGCATGGGGCCCTGGGAGAAGCTGTGTGAACGTGTGGGGGGGTGTGACTGTGTATTTGTGACTGTGTATTTGAGGCTGTGTGGGCTGTTGCCTAATCCAGCACCTCCCATGTCCGACCTTGTTCTGGGCACGCGGGTGAAGGAGATACAAACTCTTGCCTGCGTGGGGCTGGCGTTCTGGAGACAGACATTGATCAAGTGCCCGCGC
>JAQQAC010023519.1:8255454-8314491 GCA_029783875.1 Phataginus tricuspis | reverse complement strand
GTGTGTGTGTGTGTGTGTGTGTGTGTGTGTGTGTGTGTGTGTGTGAGACCGTGATCACTGTGGGGTGTGGGAGTGGGAGTGTGTGGATATGAGGGGGTGTGAGGATGTGTCCCGGTGGGAACTGGTGTGAGTGCACTTTGGGGGCGCATGGGGCTGCAGTGCACCCATTGTGCGCTCGGTCCCCACATTCACCCCCAGTTTTCCCCCACCCCCACCCCCTGTTCTCCCCAGGGGCGGTTCTTCCTACCCCACCTTATTCCCTTGTCTCTTTTCTGGCCTTTGACTTCACAGTAAAAGATTCTGGGACCTTCAAGCCTCATTCCCTTCCCCCTAGAAGGGTCAGGAGGATGAGAAGGGCAGGAAGGCTGGTCCCTCGCAGGGTTCCCTGCATCCCTGGAGGGGTCCGCAGTCTCCC
Organism: Phataginus tricuspis; assembly: GCA_029783875.1. Taxonomy (NCBI): domain Eukaryota; kingdom Metazoa; phylum Chordata; class Mammalia; order Pholidota; family Manidae; genus Phataginus; species Phataginus tricuspis. The sequence goes on along the minus strand of JAQQAC010023519.1, from coordinate 8,314,076 downwards.
AGTTGCGTGGGGGAGGCGGGGAAGTTTAGAGAGGTGGGAGGCTGACGTGAGCCAGGTTGCAGGGCAGCTTCCGCGCTAGGAGTACCACAGATGAAGCGGGAGGGACTGCAAACTGGAGGGCACCTTAGAGCCACTTAGGGAAGCTGTAACAGGTCTCTGAGGTCCTAACGTCCCTACCGCGCCCCACCCCGCCCCAGCTGCGCCCCCAGCTGGAGGTAGCTGGAAGTTCAGGGTCACAGACCGAGCTAGCGCAGGGGTCTCCGCCTGTGCACCGGGGGTGGGGGCTTTGAGCAGCACCCACCAGATGCCAGTAGCACCCCGTACAGAATTGTGACAACCAAATATATCTGAAGACATTGCCAAGTTGCTCCTGAGGTTGGAGGATGCAGAATCGCCCTGGGCTGGGAACCTCTGGGTGGGGATCCCATGGGTGCCAGAATGGAGATCCTGTGCTCGCTCCCAGAGCCACCCTGCAAAACTCCGGGCCGTAGGGGGCTTTTGGCCACATTCTCCCCCAAAGCTCCTGGGGGAGGAGCGTAAGTGGGGTACTTATGGGAAATAAGACCAGGACTGCAAGAAACAGGGGCGGGAGCTCCTGTCAGATGCCCCAGGCTTCGGCTAGCGCTGAAGGAAATGATTTTCACCTGCCCTCTCAGCAGCGCAGCCCCAAGGCTGCAGATTAAGAACCAATTAAGAGCGGGAAGAAGGATTTGCCAGGCGGAAGCGGTGAGAGCTGAGGCCCTGGGCCCCAAGGTGCATGGGGGTGACTAGCAAAGGTGGGGGGGCTCAGGGCTGGTGAGGGGGAGGCTCCCTGAGACTACAGTCCAGAAGGGTAACAACAGTCCCAGGGCTATAGCTGGCTGTGACTTCAATGTGTACAGCTCTAAGAACACTGGCTGGCATGCTGGAGATGACAGGGAAGGTGTTTGCTAAATAAAAATAAGATGAACACGGGGCTGTGTGTGCCCCCACTGCCCCCACAGCTGTATATGCTGATGGTCAGTCACTGCGGGAGACAGTGCTGGTGCCCCTCACCCGGATCAGGTCCCCTCCTCTGGGCCTGTGCACCCATCTTCTGCCTGTTTCAGGTGTCGGCCGCCAGTGGGTCACACCTGCCCCTTCTCTGTGGGGCTCCACAGGGGAACTGCTCCCTTCCCCACGTGCAGCACAGCTAGTCTGAATATGGGGGTGCTAAAGACCAGTCCCCGACCTCAGGTTGGAACAACTGTGTGATGCCACTCAGACTCCAGGGCTCCTGTGGGATCAGGCTGGGGCTGCACCCAGCTGAACCCCAAGTCCTGGCTGCTCCATCCTGCTTCCCCACCCACCTCCTGAGAGTCCTCCCACGAAAGCCATGGGCGATGGAGTCCCTGCCTCGGGTTCCGCTTCCAGGTTGGCGCTATAGACTGAATGTTTGTGGTCCCCCCCAAATTCATATGTTGAGGCCCTAACCCCTAATGTGATGCTATCAGGAGGTGGGGGTGCTTGGGAGGTGGTGAGGCTGCGATGCAGTCACGGCGGGATCAGTGCCCTTACTCAATGGAGAGATAGCAGCCCTCTCACGCCCCTTCCATCCCCGCTGCGCGTGAGGCACAGCGAGCAGGGGGCTGCGTACAAGCCAGGAAGAACCCTCCCCAGCCACCGAATCCACCAGCACCTTGACCTTGCACTTCCAGCCGCTGGAAGTGGGATAAATAGTCTGGTGTTCAAACCACCCAGTCTACGGTATTTTGTTTTAACAGCCCCCAGACAGAACCCCATCCCCTATGAGCTCCAAGCCAACTTCCCTGTGCCCCCACAGTTTCAACACCTACTTCTAATCAAACACACTCTTGTGCCCCTGAACAGACCCTCACCTCTCTGAATTCCCCCTTGTCTTCTACAGCCAAGATGGTCCTTTTTGATTTCTAATTATTTATCTGATCGGTTATATACCCACATGTTCAAAAATTGTACATATGCAAAAAGATGTTCTTTGAAAGAGCTCCCTTCTTACCCCAGACCCCAACTGGTCCAGTTTGCAAACCCCCAATAGATACTTACTATTATCAGAGTCAGATATATCTTTCCATCTTGTCTTTAAGCAGACGCAGGCAAATATGAATAGATTTTCCTATTTTTCTGCTCCTTTTTTCCCCAGAAGGGTAGCTAACTTTACATTTTATGTTACACAGATAAATCTTTTAAAGGAACACATAGGATCATGGTCTCCTCTGATCAAAATTCTCCTAAGCCTTGATCTGGACATCTTGGGAAGGACAGTTCTTCCTGATATGTGATTGGTTGTCCTAAAGCAGGGAATGTGTCCCTGTCCCCTTTTCCAAATGCTGTACGTACTCCCCAGGCATTGTGATAACATCAAACTCTTGCACATTTCCAAACCCCAACCCAGGGGTGGTATTGCCCATCACTCAGGATGGCTATAGCCCCTCCCAACCTCTCTCTGGCCCTACCTCCCCTGTGCTCCCTCCACCCTGGCCATGCTAGCCTCACGGTTGTTCTTCGGACACCCCAGGCATGCTCATACATCAGGCCTTTGCACAGGACAGTCCCTCTCCCTGGAACTTCGTTCTCAGATACCCCCATGGCTAACTTCTAAATGATCTTTCCTCCACTGTCACCACTTGAGAGGGGCCTTCACTGACCACATATTTAAATAAAGTCCCTGACCCATCATTATCCATTGCTATTGAGATGGCCTCAAAACATAATGGCTTAAAACAACAAACATTTATTATCTCACAATTTCTGAGGACCGCAACTCTGAGAGTGTCTTAGGTGAGTGGTTCTGGCTCAGGGTTTCTCATTAGGTTGCCAGGATGTTGGTGGGGCTGCAATCATCTGAAGGCTGAGCTAGGGTTGGAAGAGCCTCTTGCAGTGTGACCCTCACATGGCTGTTGGTGGGAGGCCTCAGTCCCTCACCGCAGGGCCTCTATAAAGGGCTGCTTGAGTGTCTTCACAGCATGGTGGCTGGTTTTCCCCAGAGAGTGATCTAAGAGAGATGGGCTCTGCCATATTCTGTCACACATGTCACACTCTATTCATTAGAAGATGGTCACTCAGTCCAGCCAACCCTCAAGAGGGGAGTGGATGGGACTCCCTGCTTGGAAGGAAGAGAGTCAAAGAATGTGTGGACATCATATTTTATTTACTGAATATTTTTTTTTGAGATGTCATTGAATATGACGGTGTATCTGTTGTAGGTGTGTAACATGATTTTCTCCCTCCCTCTCTCTTGATCTTGGATATATATATATGTGTGCGTAAAATTGCAGTATTTCCAGAATCTCTGGCCTGCTGCATCTCCATGTCAATAGGTGTTTCCAACGGTGGAGAGAAGTAGTCCATCTCCATGTCAACAGGTGATTACAAAGGTGGGGGCAGCGAGGGCAGATCTGGACTGGAGAGGTTGAGTCAGGTCCCTTTTTGCAACCGGGTCATTATAGACGGGGGCGAGCAGAGCAGATGACTGCTTGTAGGCAATAAACAGGTTTCTCCCACTTTATTTCTCCCTTTGACTGATTTCAGCTTCCAAGGTTATTTGCCCCAGGCTGAGAACATATTTTCCCCCGGAGTTACAATATATTTCAAAATGATTACCCCAATAAGTCTAGTTAACATACATCACCTCCCATAGTTAAAAGTATTTTTTCTTGTGGTGAGAACTTTTAAGATTTACTTTCTCAGCAACTTTCAAATATGCAATACAATATTACCAACCAGAGTCACCGGGTTGTATACTCCATTCCCAGAACTTGTTTATTTTGAAACTGGAAGCTTGTACCTTTTGACCACCCTCACCCATGGGTGAAATGGATGTGGGTGGAAATATTTTATCACCACCACACCCTACTGCATTTTTCTTCTCTTCTGCTATAGTCCCCTGAAATTACATATATCACTCAGTTCCTTATTTGTGGTCTAGAATGTAAGGCTCCCCAAGGGCAGAAACTGTCCGCTTGTCTCCTAGCAGAGAACAGCTGCTTCATAACTAGGTTTTACTTTGGGTTTCTCAGAAGAAGCAGAGCTTGAGATAAGGCCTCAAAGGCACGTTGTTTACCTAGGAGGTGACCTCAGGAAATACCAGCAGGGGAGCAGGGAAGGGAGACAGACTGGGAAGGTGGCTGGTGGTGGGTGTGTCATCCAGCTGGTTTTCACGGTGGCAACTGAAGCTCATTCATTCTGGGGACCTCTAAGGCAGCATAGGACACCAAGAGGCGAGGGAGGTGGCCCATTTGTCCACCAAATCCCATCATTCCCTGGTGCTTCCAGCCTGCCATGCTTGGGGGCAGAGAAGCCTTCAAAAGCTTTGGAGAAAGCCCTCCAGCCAAGCTCTGTGGCAGATGGCCGTGGCTGGATCTCAGCAGGAGCCTATTGAAATGGGGAGGCCAGAGGGATATGAACTGGGCATCGACAGCTTCCGTTACAAACTATTAGTTGAATAATTGAATACAATTTTTTCAATAGTTCCCTACAGCCTAAAGGACAAAATCCACACTTCTGAGCTGGCACATAAAACCACCGTGACTCAGCTTTATGTCCCCATGCTACCTCAGGGATGACAGACTGTAGATGACAACCTCTGCGGAGGCCACTGGACAGGAAAGACAAAGAGCAAAGCCAGTCAAGGGTGAGAAACATGTAGTCCCTCCTGGATTTCTTTCATGTTCCTTTTTAAAATAGAGATGTGCGTATGTCTGTATCTTGTTTTATCATTGAGAAAGGGACAAATGCTATGAGCAAGATGGTAAAATGGTAACAGACCTCAAAGCCCCCCTGCACATGCTTTTCCCTCCGGCTGCCCTGCTGCCATTCCACACTTACGGAAAACTCCTATCCTTCCTGCAAAACCCTACTCAGAAATTACCTAGAGCTGAACTCCCCTGCAAGTCCTACTGGGCATTTTCTTGTTTTGTTAAATAGATTTCTTTGTCTCTCCCCCCTCACCCCCACCATCACCCATGAGCTCTATGGGGCCCACCAATGTGAGTCTTGTTCAGCTCTGTGTGCTCGGTTTTAGGAACCAGCATGACAGCTGATTTCAAGCTGTCGAGGTGACATCACTCTAACATGGAGTTGAGAAAAGAGGTGTGTTGCAATATGTGCCAGGTCTAGCTTGGCATGGCCTACATCTCTACCTTCCCCCTGGCAACAACACCCCCTGGTGCTTCAATGACAAAGCTGAAGCCCCTCCTCATCCTTTCTCCTCAAAGTGGCCATAGCCATCTTTGTTTATTTAACTTCTAAAAATCTTTATTGGAACACAACAAACATACCTCAAAGTGTGCATATCAGAACCAGACAGCTCGATGAATTTCATGAAATGAATACTCCCGTGTTACCAGCACCAAGTCAAGGATAGAACATTCTCAGTCCCCAAAGAAACCCCCCATGTTCCCTTCTAGCCATCACCCACTTGCCCAAGGGTATCCATGATATCAATTTCTATCATCCCACAATAGTTTTGATTATTCTAGAACTTCATATAAAATGGAATCACACAATGTTTCTTCTTCTGTATTTGTTTTTCTCCACTATTAAGTTTGTGAGATTCAAGTTGTTGCAGGTAACAATGGTTCACTCATTTTCACTGCTGCGTAATATTCCACTATTATATACCAGAATTCACCTGTCCATTCTATTCTTAGGGGCATTTGGGTAGTTTACAGTTTGGGGCTATTTACCCAGGAGCAGAATTGCTTGGCCATGGAGAAGCAGACATTCAGCTTTTGTAGATGAGATGAAACATCTTTCTGAGATGATTTTATCATACACCTCCCACTGCCAGTGCGTGAGACGCTAGTGGCAGAGTCATCTTCTTAGAATGTCCATCAGACAAAAGCCTTTAATGACTCCCTGCAACTTTTAAAATAAAGTCCAAACTAACTTACGTGCCATTTGACCTCCACTGGCCTCTTGTGCCCCAGCTCTCTGCTATTCTCTCTTCCTCATGACTCTTGGGCCACATTTCTTGAATGTACCACATGTTTGCCTATTTACAGGCCTTCCAGGCACTGTACCCTCTCCCTGGAAGGCTACACCTCCATTCGTTGCTAGCTAATTTCTACATCTCCCCATAACTCAGCTCAAATGCCACATCTTAAAGATGGCTTGCCCAACTTCCCTCCCCAGCTAAATTAGCTCCCTGAGGTTATTCTCCTACCCCCTTGTTCTTTTCCTTCGAGGCATTTACCACAATTTAATAAAGACAAATTTGTGTAATTTAAATACTTATTTCACCAATGTCTAGGTTTGTTTCACGTCATATTTCTTAATTCGGGCTGCAGGTATGGAGGTGTTTGTTTATTAAAGTATGCATTTAAAAATATATTGAACACATACATAGCCCTTAGCCCCCTGATAAGCACTGTTCCAAGTATTTTTCAAATACTCATTTAACTGAAATGAATTGATCTCACTTTTCGCATACTAGCGAAAAGGATGCATTTTTAAATAAAGTTTCTAAAAATTAAAAATAAGTTATAGGAAAAAGAAAGTGATCACGTGATGTGCATACGTAGAGAAAAAGGATGGGGTGTGGAGTGACGCGCTGCCTTGGTTTGGGGTCCTTCAGAAGTACACTTGAAGGTATGAATTCAAGTGCAAGCAGCTAATGTGGGAAGAAGCTCCAGGAAACACTGATGGGGACAAGGGAAGAGAAATAGGAAAAGGAGGGCCTCCAGTGCGAAGTGTAAGTGGGCCGTCACTACCAAGGACAAGGCAGGCTCAATCCCCATGGCGTGTGCTTTGGAGACTGTAAAACACACGCCCCAGAGATGTCCCACCCAGGTGGCGAAGGAACTGGGGTGGATCCTTCTGTTCCCATCTGTCATAAACTGAGGGCTACTCCTAGGGTCACTTCTAATCTGTCTCACGTGTGGATCAGGAGAAAGCCCCCAGCTGGAAAGCTGCAGGTCATTAAGAATGCTACCAGTGCTATCTAGATGCCAGCAAACTCTTTCTGTAGAGGTCGAGATATAAATATTTTGGGTTTTTCAGGTGGGACAGCTTAGTTGCAACTATTCAACTCTGCCCTCCTAGGGCAAAAGCAGCCCCAGACCGTATGGAAACAAATAAACACGGTTGTGTGCCAATAAAACTTTATTTACAAAGATGAGCGGTGGGCTGCGCTTTGCCCACTCTCCCCACTCCCGCGCGGGGACAGCCAAAGCTGAGTGGAAATAGCAGGGCGCCTCCAGTTTCAGATGCCCTGCCTGAGCCAATCATGAGTGAGGGGAAGGGACTGCTGGATGGACTGGACCAATCAGGGCCCCCTTTCTGAAGCACGTGACCGCCCACAGTGGAAATGGTTTGGCTACCCTGCATTTTCCTAGATTGTCGCAGGTCAGGGGTGTGCAAAGACACCAACCGCTCACTATGACAAAGCCCATAGAGCTGGCACCTGTGTTTGTTCTCCAGGGACTTTGATGGCTGGAGGAGCAGCCTGGGACCCTCACCCTGACCCAGACACAGCCTACCTGTCCCGCTCAGGTAGGGGTGGCCAGCGACTGGGTCCATGTGGGTTCCCAAGGCGAGGAAGAGCCAGAGATGGCAGAGGAATTGGAGTGTGGTCTTCCGTCTGGTTAGCTCAGGTTTGGGACTTCCAGGCGGAGCAGTCAGACAAATCCTTTTTTTTCTCTTAAAGCATATCTTCCAATACTCTGCAGTCATTAAGCAGAATGAGGTGGGTCTGGATGTGACGATCTGGAGAGGGTGTCCAAACTAAATAATTAACTGGGGGAAAAAAAGTAAGTGAGGTAGAGCGTCTCCAACGATCCCTATTTGTGGAGGGAGAAGAGGATATTCATGCAGATGCTGGCATGTGAATGCAAAACTTCCGGGTGGACACGCCCAGCCGCTCTTAGCAGGGCCCTGTCAAGGCGAAAGGAACAGCACCGAGGGAGACTCCACTCCACATGTTCTCCCGTTGACTTTGACAGGGCTTGAATTCTTTCCATTTCATCCTGAGTGTGTATAATTTCCTGGGAAAAGAATTCTACTTCTCTGGCACCCTCTCATACTTTGTAGCTGTAGGGGTGGGAAAGCGGTTCAGTGGGGAATCCCATAGGTCTTAGCCTGGGTTCTTCCAAAGCAAACCCTGAGACGGGGATATAGGTGCAAGAAGTTTAATCTGCAAGTTGATTCCAAGACACGCTGGGACGGGAGGGAGCAGCGAGGCAGGGAGGGGAAGGCGGCCTAACTGTGTGTTATTGACCAGGATCCCAGTGTGACAACTGGGGCGCAGTTTTGCTGGAGACCTTCGGGGGGCAGCAGAGATCACATAGCTCCCAGATCTGAGCCAGGGGGGAAGGAGCTGGGGTAGTTATCCTCCACCATTCTGTCTCTTATTGATAGTCATCACTCTGGGGAGGACTGGAAGCTGCATTGACCCATTGCCCCCATTTTATAGATGAGAAAACTGAGGCCTAGAGAGGGAATGATTGCTTGGAGCCTCTGGAGTCCCAGGAGGCTTTCTGTCCCTAGGGAGAGTCAGACAACATTCTCCAGCTCTCGTCATATTTATTTCACATCTACTTTTTAACTCGTGGCCACTCCTGGTGGTCTTACATGCATGGCTCTGAAATAAAGTATCCTTTGTGAATGAATGGATTTGAGTTTAAAACAAAGTCAATTTTGTAAATAAAGTAAAAAAGTGAGATGCCTGGGTGACATTGCACATAACCCCACAGGCCACACAGGCAAAGGCTCGAACCACAGCAACTCTGGGCCTTTTGTTTCACTGTTGTCTTTTATTAGCGTTATTTAATTTTTTATTTTTGGAATCTGGGATGTGGCCTGCGGGGGGCTTCTCCTCTCGCTGTTCATGTAAGTAATAAACTGTCAGGATTCAAAAGTGGTTTGCTGTGTTTCATCTGGGTGAAGCCATTGGGTTGTGCCTGCTGTGTGCTTTACCAAAGCTGGAGGCAAGGGACTCGATTTGGGGGACACTGGGATGTCTCGTCTCACATCCATTTATCATCTTCATCCCACTCTGCTTCTGTCGAGTGTGGGTCTAAAAATTCTACAAGCAGGCCTCCAAAACTGCTAATTAATCCCCTCCTCCCTCCACATGCTCTTTCTCCCTTGGTCCCCTACTGGCTGGACAGAGAGGGTCTCAGGGAGGGCCCCGGGGTGCTGGCGGGAGGTGGCCCACAGTACAGAGGGAGGCTGGGTCCCCGAGAGGAGCAGGGCCGCAACCAGGTAAGTGAGAAATAAGCCAGTTGTGTGCTAAGCCGCTGAGGTTTGGGGATTCCTCCTTACAGCTGCTGGGGTGTACTGACTCTGGCTAACTATATTTGAATTTGCTTAATCTGCAAAATGGCCCTCTTAGGTAGGTTCCATTGTTATCACTGACCTATAGATGGGGAACTGAAGACCAGCCATGCACCCAGGGTCATACAGGAAGAGAGAAAACTAGAATTCCGGCCCAGACCAGATGCCTTTAGAGGCTGCTCTGAGCCACCACACTGACCCGCCAGAAGGCGCAGCTCAGGACGGAGATGCTTCCCCTGCCTGGGCATTGAGGTGTCTTCCCCTACAGTGCACTTCCTGTTCCTGTGGTCACGGTGGGGGGAATGCAGCCCCAGTCCCCGTCCTCGAGTCTTGCTGCGTCCTCCTTCTTATATCAGAGAAAGCTCAGATGTGACCTGCCCGGCCTCCCTTCGTCTAAGAGAAGCCCATGCTGAGCTGACACGGGAGGGCCTTGGTGAGGCTGGGGCATAACGATTTCTCAATAAACGTTTGAGATTATCATTATCAATGACAGTGGTGGGGCACTGGCGGAGAGGCAGCTTAGCTCAGCAGTTAAGGCTGATGAGCTGGCTTCATATCCCATCTCCACCATTCACTAGCTGTGTGGCCTTGGGTAAGTTACGCCACCTCTCTGTGCTTCCATTTTCCCATCCATAAAATGGAAATAACGATGCTATCTGGTGCACAGGGTTATTGCAAGGATTGAGATATAAAATGCTCCAATACTGCCTGCCGGTAATGTTAGGTTTTACTACTTTTCTACCACTTTTTCCTATCTGGTCCCATTTCCTAGGTCCCTAGTCATGGCAACAGCCGGTTCTTTGACTGGGGTCTCCTAGGCTGCCCACTACCTGGAGACTCGCTGCCTTCCTCCTTCACTGGCTCTCAGCTGCCCCCGTCTGCAACCTAGGTTCCAGAGTCATCTACTCCCCTCTCATTTGCCCCTGAGCCCCAGGGTGACCAGAACCCCTGTCTCATGGGACAGCTTTCAAGCACTTTCCCCTTTTTAAGAGATTGACTGCAATTTCTATAATAACATCACATTAGCTAGAAATTAATGTCCTCATTAAGACAGCAATTAGGCACATTAGCACGGCAATAAAAGAGAAGCTTATGAAATAATTGCTGGTTCCAAAATGCCTTTAATTTAGTGTTTTATATTGTGCCATATTATTAATTTTTTCCCTCGGCAGAAGATAATAAGAGAAACGTTCAAATTGTGGGGAGGTTTAAAACAAAAAAAATTTTTTTTCAACAGAAAGCAATGTTGATGCCTATAGATAGAGGATCTTTCTTTCTCCCCCAGATCCCTCAGTGATTCCCAAGTCCATCAGATGACGGCGGTGATGGAGGCGGGCGGAGGGTCAGGCTGGGTCCTGGGATTCTTGGCCGAGCCTGGAGTCCATGGGAGGCTGGAGCCGGGCAGGCTTTGATCGCAGAAGCAGGAGGAGTGGTACCATGTTTCTCCGCCCAGAACAGAGATACCTCTTTGTTTATTGGTTTCCAATGGACTCCATCTCTTAGATTGACAAATAGCAAATGTTCTCTTGGTACCAGGTGGCTCTGTCCCTGGCATTGTGAGATTCCCAGCCTGGTGGGAAATGCATGGATAGTGTGGGTACAGCTCTGGGAATTTTGCAGCTGGTAATGGAATCATGGGTCTGGGACACCATTGTCCGTGGATGGTGAAATCATTAGGGAAAAAGGCAGATAAGGAGTGTATCCATGGGGCTGGGAGGAATCTTTGTCCCTATCTGAAACATGGGTCGGCCTCAGCATCTCTAATGTGGCACGGCGGGATGTGAAGTGGCTCCTGGTAGGAGCTACAGAATGTACCTAGCACCCCTGGGTGTCTTTGCTCCCAATCTAGAATCTTCTCTAGCTGTCTTAGATTGGGTTGCCTCCAGAGGCAGATCCTGAGACAAGGATTTCAGGGCAAGTAGTTTATTTGGGAGAGGGCCGCGGGAAGCCCCGGCAGGCGTGGGAGGAGGGCCTCTCGCAGGAGCAGCACATGAGCAGAGACCCAAGGAGGGGAGTGGTGATCTACATGCAGATCACGGGGAGGCAGGCTCCAGGCGGGAGAAACAGCAGGTGCAAAGGCCCAGAGGTGGGGCAAGCCTGGAGAGTGTGAGGAGGACCAGCAGTAGCTGGTACAGCTGAATGCAAGCGAGACGGGGAAAGGGGAGGGGTTGCCATTAGAGGGATGCCAGGGAATGAAGGAATGGGGACACCCTTGTAAGAGAGTAAAGAAGTGGCGACAAAACGGGGCCCCCAGGATCTACATGCAGATTTTCCTCGGGAAGGGTGAGTGGTACCTGATGCATACGCGTGCCCCTCAGGCCCCGTGTCGGTTACCTGTTACCCGTTATGCCATGTAACAAACAACCCGGAAATCCAGCGGCTTAGACAATCAGCATTAATTATGGCGCCAGGTCAGCGGGCAGTCCCTCTGGGCTTGGCCAGGCTCATTCATGGGCTTGTGGTCAGCGGCCACCTGGGAGACACTCGGGGTGGGCTCTGTTACGTGCTTGGGGTTCAGCTGGCTATAGGCTGGTCTAGGACGGCCTCAGCTGGGATGACAGGGCTCTCCTGCCTGGGATGACAGCCTCCTTCACACTCCAGCGGGCTAGCCGGGCCCTTGGTCAGGCAACAGAGGCATGGTTTTCAATGCACAGAAACGTACAGCATCTCTTAAGGTCCGGAGTCAGAGATGCCCTGACACTGCGGCTACATTCCACGGGCCGAATCAGGTCACAAGACCAGCCCCGATTCAAGGGGGCGGCAATAGGCTCTGCCTCCTGGTGGGAGGGGCTACTCAGTGTGGAGGCAGCTTGTAGAAGGCAGAGGCATAGCCCTCACTTAACAGGCAGTCCACACCAGCTCCGTGACCTCTTTGGGGGCTTTTGGTAAGCACTGCCTGTCCCTCTCCGGTCACCCCAAGGCATTCTGCGGTCCCCGGCACCAGCCCTGGTCCCTCAGGAAGTTCCTTCTGCCCATGTTTGCTCTAAGGCCCAGAAGGATCTGTAGCTTGTGTTGTTCAAAACCCCAAATTCCTGACAAGGTTTCCCTTCCTCCTTGGCTTTGGGGTATGACCAGAACCCACATTTCTGTTTGACATAATGGCTCTCCTAAGAGTGAAACGAGGGTCGGCGTCGGCTGCAGCAGGGCAGAGGTTAGTCCGCAGGGTGGCCCTGAGCAGAGGAGGAACAGACACTGGTGGTTTGGCGCGGGCTTGCGCAAAGCCCCCTTGTGCAGTGTCCAACCTGCCCAACCATACCGGCATGCCCTGATTACAGGGAAGAGAACAGGAAGGGGAAAGGGAAAGGGATTCCACCTGGAGCCAGGGCACCACTTAACCTTAGCTTTCTGGTCAGATGAAGGTCATTCCTCAAACTGATCAAGGATTGGAGGTTGGAGTGCTGGGGGGAAGCTGCGGCCCAGGAACCCCAGAGTGGAACCCAGACAAGGCAGCCTGGCCGCTTGTGGACTGAGCCCTGTGAGGGCGGGGGAGGGGGTCAGGAGAGGGTTGGAAGGTCTCAGCTGGAATGACCCACCCAGTTTGTTTCCCCAGCCCAGTCCCCCCTTCCTGTAGAGGAAATACAGTGCGGCTGGGTTCTTGGTTGCCATAGCGACTGCCACAAAGAATTTGGGGGGAAAACACCCCAGGGGCACGAAGAAGCAATTTGCTCTCAGCTCTGGGAGGTGGGGGGAGCTGAAAGAGCCAGGCCAGGGAAGGTAGCTCTGCAAGCCTGGAACCTTCCTGTAGCTCCGATGGGAAGGAGGGTGGGGACACCCCTGACTCTGCTGGAGGGCTTCTAAATCTAAGCCCCCACTTCTGAGGCCCACCTGGGCAGCTGCGTGCTCCCCACCCAGAGCACTTGGCACGCAGAACCCCTGGGGTGGAGCGGGGTGGGGCCTTCACACAGATGCTTTTTTTTTTTTTTTAATTGCTAATTTTCCACCTTGGGATGTGAGCTGGGGCACCTCATGGGCCTGACACCGGTCAGACCCCCTCCCCCAATTCCCCTCAAGCCGTGATGGAAAGGTCTGCACAACTTTGGAGTGAGGAGCGGGGTGGATTTAAACCCCCGGAGGGAACCTGCAGCCACTTCCCCTCCTGCTGGCTTCCTTAAACCTCCAAGAAGGCAGAGAAGGCAGAGTGTGGTGGCAGATTTTTTTTTAATCTGTTAATAAAACGCAAGTGAACCAAATCCGCTCTGAGGGAAAGGGGAGGGGGGCTGGTAGCGAGGCGGGGGCCGTGGTGTTTGCAGAAGTTGGAAATTTAATAAGAAGGAAAAATAAAAATAGCCACTGAGCTGAAGAGACAGCGAGAGGGTTGGGAGAAGTAGGCAGGTGTAGGACTCCGGGCAGGGTGGAGACATGTGCAGAGGGGGCGCCTGTGGAGGGGTCGGAGAAGATGAGGGGCCCCAGAGTCTGGAGAGGCAAGGGAAGCGCAGCCAGGGGAAGCACCCAGAGGGGCCCAGTTCCCTGGCATTTTTTCCTCAGGGGTGGGCAGGGTGCAGAGGTTAGGGATAGGCAGCCTGAAAGCCTAGCTGGTGGAGTGGGCCTGCCAAGAACAGCTGTGCAGGTTGCTCACTGCACAAGAGTGTCAGCCAGAAGCCAGAGCAAGGGCTGCTGTCATCTGTTGCCCTTGCCACATCCTTCATGTGCCGAGAGGAAGGGGTGCCGTCTAAAGACCCACACAACCAAGGTGGAAACACGAATGTCCATCAGGAGATGAATGGATAAACAAAATGTGGTCCATCCATAGACTGGAATACTATTCAGCTAAAAAAAGGAGTGACGTGTCACATGCTACAGTGAGAATGAACTTTGAAAACATCATGCTGAGTGAAAGAAGCCAGGCACAAAAGGCCACACCTTGTGTGACTCCATTGCTATAGAACGACCAGAACAGGCAAATCCGTAGAGACAGGAAGATTAGTGATTGCCAGGGGTGGGAGGAAGGTGACAACTGGGAAATTACTTAACGAGGACAGATTTCTTTTTGGGGTGATGAAAAGTTCTGAAACGAGATAGAAGTGATGGTTGTGCCACATTCTGAGGACGCTAAATGTCACTTAATCTTTTGCTTTAAAATGGTTGATTTTATGTGAGGTGGATTTCATCTCATTAAGAAAACGAAAGACCCGCACAAAGATGATGGAGAGCCAGCTGGGCCCCTGCACCTGACTGACCGCACCGCCCCCACCCCCAGGAAGCCCAGGGTTGCTGACGGTCCCCGATTACAGCAGCCGTGGTGGCTCTCTGGGATTGATCGAATAGAATGTACTTATTGATTCATTCCCTCAACAAATATTTACTGAAAGTTTATTCATGCCACGTGCTATGGAGGGTGGTGAGTGAATAAACAAGCCCCTGCCCTGGGGCTGACACTCCGGTGTGGCAGACAGACAGACCCATAAACAGCCTACAGTACATTAGGTGGTGGTGGATGCTATAGAGAGAAATAAAACTGGGGGTGGGGGGGCAGGCAAGGACCCTGAATGAAGTTTTAACTGGGTGACCTCACTGAGGAGGTGACATTTAAGCAAAGCCTTGGTAGCCGACAAGGAGGACTCACATGGCTAAGGTAGGGGACGAGCCTTCCAGGGGGCGGGAACAGCAGTGTAAAACGCTGAGCTGTCTTATCTGAAATGAGTTGCTCAGCGATAGTGGAGATTCTGATAGAGAATTTTTAAAACCAATTCTGACTTGGATGAGGCACCAGCTGGGAAACATTCCAGGCATGATCCCCATCAAATCCCACCCAAAACCAAAAATCTGTATGTCTATCACCAGTCGATGATCTCCAATCTATGCTAGGACGGGGACTTGGGCAGCACCTAGAACTTAGTATGTGCCAAATACTGCCACCATATAGTCACTCATTTAATACCCACGATGAACCCCGGACGTCAAAAATGTCATTACCTCCATTTTAGGGGTGGGGGAAACCACGTGCAACGAAGCGGCTCACTGAAGTTGGCAGGCTTCCGAAGCTCACGGACTTGAATCCAGGATGCCGTCTGGGGGATCCATGTGGGTGGGGCCTGTGAGCTTGTTCTGAGGGCCCCCTTTAATGGGGTCGGGGAGGGGGTGTTGCTCCCAGAGGGGCTGAGCCTGGTGGAGGATCCCAGGTGCTGGAGCCTTGGCATCAGTGGGCGATTGATGGTTTAATAATTCTTGTTGCCGTCTGGGCCCCTCCTCGCCCACACTGCAGTAAGAGGCGGAGATGGGTAATTCAGTTACCAAAAAGAGAAGGAAAATTCCAGACAGAGAGAGATGGGGAGCAAAGAGCGGTGCAGACCAGGGGGCAAGCTGGGAGCTGGTTTGGCCGGGCTGGGATGGGAGGGGGGGAGGCAGACCGCCAATCCTCTTCTGGGCGGGATGGGGGTCGGCAGCCCTCAGCTCCTTGCATCTGACTTCCTGTCTTGAGAAAGGAAGGGTGGGTAGGACGAGGGAGAGACCGCAGGGCAAAGGTAAGGCCTCACAGGAGAGGGCTGCAGGTGGTGTCCACGTGAAACGCAGGATGGAAGCTGGGGGACACCTGAGGGAGGTGGGGACTGGAGCGGGCTGGGGGTTCCAGGTGCCCAGCTCAGAAGCCTCGGATCATCCTGGACCTGATTCCTTCCTCTCAGTCTGTTGCTCTCTCCAACTCCCACACGCACACCCAAAACTTGGCCTTCCCTCACTTCTACCCCCCTCCTGGTCCAGCCCGGCACCGCTCACCTGGACCACACAGTCACCTCTCCTCTGGCCGCCAGCTCCCGCCCTCACCCTGAAGTCTATTCCCCCCACCGCCCCTAGGGGCGTCAGGAATTCCTGAGCCGGAACGCGGCTCACTGCTCAGAACTCACCGCTCCCACCTTGCGTTAGCAGATAACGCTAAATTCCACAAGTTGAGTGGCTTAAACAACACATGTGCATCATTTCCGTGGTCAGAAGTCTGATTGGGGTCGCCCTGGGTGAGACCCAGGTGTAAGCCAATTCTGAGACTCTAGGGAAGGATTGTTACCTGTTTATTCAGGTGTTGGCAGAATTCGGTTCCCTGCAGTTGCAGGACTGAGATCCTCGCTTGCTTGTCGGCTGTCAGCTGAAGTGGCGGCCTGCACTCTTTGGCTAGTAGCCCTCCCTCCACCTTCAAAGCCAGCAAAGGGAGTTATTCTCACATGGTATCTCTCTGACCCCTTCTGCCTCCTCCCACATTTAAGGACCTGCGTGAATAGTCTGGTTTCACCCCATAACCAGAATAATCTCCTGTCTGAAGATCCTTAACTTAATTACATCTACAAAGTTCCCCCACCCACCAACTTTTTTTGATTGAAGTATCGTCCATATGTAATGTTGGTTTTAGGTGTACAACATAGTGATTCAACAATTATACACATTACTAAATGATAAGTGTAGTTACCATCCGTTACCCTACAAAGATATATTCCCTGCGCTGCACTTTTGCAAAGTTCCCCCTTTTGCCACGTGAGATAACATATTCACAGGTTGCAGAGATTAGTACATAGATATTTGTGGGGACGTCGTTATTCTGTCACTCAGGGGAGGTCACCTCCTCACTCAGAGCAAAACCCCAAGTTCTCCCTTGAGGCCACAAGACCCTACATGCACCCCACACTCCCTCCTTCCTGTCAAATGGGTCTGCTTCTATTCTGCAGACTCATCAGTCACATTTCTGCCTCAAGGCCTTTGCACAGGCTGTTTCCTCTGCCTAGACCCTTTCCCAGATATCTGCACGGCCCCTCTCTCACTTCCCAGGGAAGCCTTCCCTGACACACACAACCTTCTAATTTACAACCATCACTGATTTATTTATCTCCATTGCCTCACTGCACTGAGGTATACCAAGGATATTTACTCCTTGTTTGTCATGCGTCTTGTCTGGCTCCCCCACCAGGATGTCAGCTCCACCAGGGAAGTGCCCTCCTGACTCTTCATTGCCCCTCCATCCCCATTTCAGCCCCTGGCACACAGCAGGTGCTCAACAAGTGTTTGTAGAGAGAACGGAGGGCAGGCAGCAGGCCTCAGCATGGAGAAGGACTCAGGCACCCACTGGAAGCCAGGTGGGGCCGGGGGAGAGGAGGCTGTGGGAAGGGGACAGGACAGAAGACCTACTAGAAGCATTTTGAAGGTCAAGAGGACTCTGTGATGAATATGAACCAGCATGAAGCAAGTCTTACTCATGCAGGGGCATCAAATGAGATTCCAGTTTGTGCTGCCCCTATAATGCATTTGCACCAGGGAGGTGGTTGGGGGGTGGGGAGGGTTAGCTGGATAAACTCTTAGACTCATGCCTTTTTCACTCATCTCAGATACGGATGATCCCGTGGTCGCCCTATGTCACAAGGCAGCTTGGGCACAATTCAGAACGAGAACATTCAGACCCACGCTCAGACTGTGGCTTAGACTTAAATATTCTCTGCCCTCCTCTCCTGACTGGGATCTGGGGACCAGAGCGGTATAGGAACCTCAGAGATAGACATTCAAGTAGTGAAAATACGTTTTATTTATTTTTTAATTATTGCAACAGGGGGAGAGACCTCGCCTTACAACCAGGCTCAGTTCCAAATACAGCATGGGGATTTGTGGATTTACAGCCAAGGAGCAGGGTGGGGGCAGTGGATGGAAAATTACCACGAGGGTACATCAGGGGTGAGGGGGGTTCTGGTTTCAGTGATTTAGCAGGACTCTTGCTAAAACTGGATTCTACAAGGAAGGAGACAGAGAAGCCCCAGGTTGAGATCTTAATGAAAAGAGGAATCTGAGAAAATTTTGGTCAAGTAGAGTCTTTGTCAACACCCAGGATCCGAGCTCAGGGAGGGAAGAGGGCTACAGGGGGTTGAATGGGGATCCCCAAAAAGGTAGGTCCATACTCTCAACCCGGAACCTCTGACTGTGACCTTATTTGGAGAACAGGTCTTTGCTGGCGTAGCTGAGACTCTTGAGATGGGATGATCCTGGATTATCTGGGTGGCCCAAACCCAATGACAAGTGTCCTTATAAGGGAGAGAAGAGGAGACAGACACAGAAACGCAGGGAGATCAGCCTGTCCTGACCAATACTTTGGCATTTCCTGAGAGGGGTGCGGGTGTTACACACTTTTCAAACCCTTTATTTATTTATGGATCTTCAAGATACCCTATGGTCCATTAATAAGCCTATCTTTCTGATAAGAAAACTGAGGTGTGGAGAGATCAAGTCACTTAAATGGGTGCAGTAGTCTGCTTGGGCTATTGTCATAAAATACCATAGATCGGGTGGCTTGAAGAACATAAATTTATTTCTCTCTGTTCTGGAGGCCGGGAACCCAGGATCAAGTTGTCAGCCAGTTTGGGCTCTGGTGAGAGCGCTCTTCCTGGCTTATAGGTGACTACCCTCTTGCCGGGGGCTCACACGGCCTGGAGGGAGAGCACACACATATCTCCTCTTACAATGGCACTAATCCTATTGGATCAGCGCCCCATCCTTATGACCTCATTTAACCTTGATTAGTTCTGTAAGGACCCAGACTCCAAATACAGTCACACTGATGGCTGAGACATTAATATACGAATCACGCAGGTGGAAGGGGGAATATATTCAGTTCATAACACGAGATCACAGAGTATTTAAGTGTGGGAGCTGGGATTCAAACCCAAACTCCTACCCACTGCTCATACAGCCAGTGAGGAAGGGGAAAGAAAGCCTACAGAGGGGAAGGAAGAATGAACTGTGGGAGTGGCCTGAGCTATACACAGGTGGCCTGGGATCGGGGAAACCTGATCTTTGGCCCTCCTCGGCCTGAGAGTGACCATTTTAAAACCTAAATTGGACCTGGTCTCTCTCAAGCTTAAAACCCTCCATTGGCTTTTCATCACTCTTAGAAAAAAATGTAGGCTCCTCCCCATGGCCTTTGAGTCCCTGTCACCTCCATGACCCTATGTCTAACACTGTTTCCCTTCTGCATGTCACTCCAGCCTCTGTGATGTTTCTCAAATACACCCAGTGATTTCCAGCCTCAGGGCCTTTGCAGGTGCTTTTCCTCCTGCCAGCAAAAATCTACCCCCTGGCATGTGCCTGGCTTGCTCTCTCTCCACTCAGATTTCCGGTGGGGCACAGACTGTCTCTCAATGTCCCTTTTCCTTGTCTTTTTTTTTTTTTGGGGGGGGTGAAGGATTTGTAAAATTCTTTATTTGAAGTACAATATTATCTGTGAACTTATATTCTTTTCAAGCAATCTAGCCTATCATCAAAACCCACCATAAGGACCTCCTCTTTTCTTTCTTTTTTTTTTTTATTTACAATTTATTTTGGTATCATTAACCTACAATTACATGTGCAATATTATGGTGATTAAACTACCCCCTTTATCAGGTCCCCCCCACCAACCCTTTTTTTTTAATTAAGGTATCATTGATATACAATCTTATGAAGGTTTCACATGAACAACATTGTGGTTTCAAAATTCACCCATATTATCCAGTCCCCCCCACCTTTTCTTTCTTTTTTAAAATTACTTTTTATTGGGATAAAATACACAGAACATACAATTTACCCTTATAACCATTTTAAAGTGTGCAATTCAGTGGCATTAAGTACATTCGCATTGCTGTGCACCACTGTCTCATTCCACAACTTTTTCAGTACTCTTAATGGAAATCCTATACCCATGAAGTGGTCACTCTCCAGTCTTCTCTCCATTTTCCTTGTCTTTTGCATTCACAGAACACATCCGTCTAAGGCAGGTGCATGGCAACCCAGGAAAAAGACTACATTTCCCAGCCTTCCTTGAAGCAACACCATGTGACTTTGTTTGGGCCAATTGCATGTGAGCAACAGTGACATATGCACTTTCTTGGTGATTCCCTGTCAGGGGAGAAGCAGGGCCTCCCCTTGACCCTTCCCCTCTCAATGGCTGGAGGGTGAACATGATAAGGAGTCTATCCTAGAGATGGCAGAAGACAGGAAGAGCCCTCGTCCCTAACACAGTGTTGCCAACTGTCCTGGCCTTGGACCATTTACACTGGGACTATTGAGTGCTAAATAAAGTTCTCTTGTCTGAGCCACTATAATGTTGGATTTCTATCCCAGAAGCCAAAACAATCTCATAACACAGAATTTGGTTATAAAATCTAAAATACATGACATTACCTTAGCAGGTGAGCAGCTGGCAAAGACCCGGGTGTGGCAGGCTGGGAACCTGGTGGCCCTCGTCATGCAGGGACAAAGCATTTAGGAAGCCTACTGCTGCAGACTGAATGTGTGCATTTCCCCCCAAATCCAGATGTTGAGACGCCCAATGTGATGGTGTCTGGAGGTGGGGAGCTCAGGGGATGATTAAGTTATAAAAATGGAACACTCACGGGATCAGTGCCCTTATAAAAGGGACCCCAGAGAGCCCCTTGTCCCCTCTGCCACGCGGGAGAAGATGTCGTCTGTGAACCAGGAAGCAGGCCGTCACCAGACACCGGGCCTGCCGGTGCCTTGATCCCAGACTTTTAGCCTCCAGAACTGACAGAAATGAATGTCTGTTGTTTATAAGGCCCCCAGCCTATGGTATTTTTGTTATAGCAGCTGAAACAAACGCCTGCCATCTGAGATATCCTCGACTGCCTGTAGCTCTAGGGAGAGTGGTTGGCTTTATGAAGCACCGGCCATGTACCAGCTCTGTCGGTCAGAGATTATGTCCTTTAAGCCACGATACTGTTTCCCTTGCTAGCCTCATCCATTCCTATCCTAAGTTCGGATGGCAGGAGTCTGGATGGCAAGCTCAGATAGCGATGGAGACGGCATTTTCCAAATAGCAAACACTCGGACAGTAAGGGTTACTTGTATTTGGGGCCTTGTTGTTACAGCCGCTTAACATTTACCTTAACTAATACTCACAAAAGGAATATGCTTTCTTCATTAGCTGTTGTGAGGAGTCCATGAGGGAATATAGATAATGCACCCAGCACGTGCCTGGCACCTCTGGTTTGGGGAAGGAGATGCCCCTTCCCAAACTGCCAGGCATGTTCCCTTGGTAACTCTTTTGTTGCCAGACAAGAAGCCTTGTCTCGGGACTGGCTTGCTCTGCGGCCCCAGCTCTTGTCTGGAGGACCCTCTCCCCATGATTCTCCCTCTCTCTGATTCTGCTCCCCGATCCCCCTTCAACCTGCTCACCTCCCTTCCTTAAATGCTCTTCCACTTACCCTATGAGCACACTGCCAGCAGCCTGCTGCATGGGGCTGGAGACAGCCTCTGACAAAACTTTTTATGAACCTCTTCTGACCACTAAGTGGTTAAAAATATCCACTCCACCCAGGCAATTTTGCTAAGCTGGTGTCAGGGGAAGAAAGAGAGACACGAGAGAGCTCACAAATGAAGCAAATTGCTGAAAATGGGATTTTTACTCTCTTATCTAGGAGCCACATGAGAGCAGAAGAGATTGCAATTTCTGCCAGAACTTTCTCACATCCCCATGCCTGGGACAAGGAAGTGGTGGAGAGCAGGGGAGGAGTGGGTGGGAGAGAGAACAGGAAACATGGAGACACAAGAGGGAGGGAGGAGGAAGAGATAGAGGAGAAAAAAAATGCAAGCAAGAAATTAGGGGTGACACTGAAACAGGCCTCCAGGGGGTTTAGATGCCAGACTCCAGCCGGGGGTACCTCCAGGGGCTCTACCTCTTTCAAAGCCCCTTTGCCCATAGAGTCCAATTTTAATTGCCTAGCAAGCTCAAGCAAAAGGTAGCCGCCACTCACCCATTTGACTGATGGAAACACTGGGGCTTGGAGAAAGGAAGCCTTTGCTCAAGATCTTAGAGTTAATTATTCAGTCTTGGGGATGACCAAACGAAAAGCAGAGCTGGGGGATCTCCAGGACTTTTCTGTGCATCAGTCTGGTGGTTTCTATAGGCAGCAGACAGGCAGCCCCAGACATAGGCCAGGAACAGATGACAGCAGGTGACTGTCCATATGGCCAGGCTGGAGATCTTCCCTCCAGTAGCCTGATATTCTATCTTACCCAGAATCCTGTTGCATTGGTCAGGCTCAGGCTAAGAAGACAGAAGGCATTGTAGGTATTTCAATAGGAAGGGATTTAATGCAGGGAGTCAGAGCCTGCAAACCCACTGAGAGGGCCGGTAGGAGTCACGCCCAGCATCCAGGAAGGCAGCATGGACAGGAACCATGGAGAATCACAGCCGATGCTTAATAATCTCAACTGCCTGCTCTCAACATCAAAGAAAGTGACTGTCAGGATGGTGCCAGGAAGGTGCCAGGCAAATCTCACAACTGACCTTTGTTGGCCATTGACAGAAACTGGCAGATCATAGCCGAATGTCTTTTGAGAGTCCCATTTACCAGACTGGGAAAGTCCCAGACACAGCTCCTGCTTCTCTTCCACCTGACAAATCTGCCATGAACGCCTCTCAGCTGGAGACTCACCCTGCAGCCTGCTGACAAGGGAGTCTGAGACAAGTAGTTCTCAGACTTCCAGCCCCTGAGACACAAGATTCCAAGTTGTTAGCAGATAATCCAGAATACTGAAAAGGTGGAATACAGAGATGGTAGCCAGAAGGGTTCCAGGGCATGGTGGCATGCTGGCACGGAGGAGTGCAGTGATCCTGGGCCATGGGGGATTGGGCCCCCCTCCAGATGTTGGTGAGAGCTCCCTTGTTTCATGAGGTCATGAGGTCATTCTTTCCCAGGCGTCTCTTGGATTACATTCCTCTTTACAAAGCAACAAATGGTAGGTGACAAAGTTGAACCCTGATGATGAAGGGGATATTTAAAAGTAAAGAATGGAGTCGTTTTCAACAACAAAAGAAATGAGCTATCAAACTTTGGGAAGACACAGAGGAATCTTCAGTGCATAGCGCTGCATGAAAGAAGCCAGTCTGAAAAAGCTACAGATTGTATGGTTCCAAGTACATAACATTCTGGAAAAAGCAAAACTATAGAGACAGTCAAAAGAACTGCCAGGGGTGTGGGGAAAGGGGTGAGAGAGGAAGAGGTGAGCACAGGGGATTTTTAGGGTGGTGAAACTATTCTGTGTGATACTATAATGGTGAATCCATGAAATCTTGCAAAGGTCCAAATCCATGGAACGTGCAATACCAGGAGTGAACCCTAACGTAACCAGTGGGCTTCAGTTAGTAATAATATATCACTGTTGCCGCATCAGTTGTAACAGATGTACCACATTAATGCAAGACGTTAATCATAGGAGAATTTGGGGGAGGTATATGGAAACCGTCTGCACTATTTGTACAGTTTTTCTGTAAACCTAAAAACTGCTCTAAAAATAAAATCTATTGATTAAAAAAAAAAAGCCAAGAATGGCTCTTTGGGGCTGGATTGTGCTCCAGTCTGCAGTGCCCTCTGAGCGCCTGAGCTGCCACAGGTGTTCTAGGCATTGAGCTTCCAGGTCCCATGGCTGGTAACCGTGAACCTCACATAGTTTCCAGCGGACCTGGAAACTAGCCTGGCCGGCTTCCCTTGAGGGTCTTTTTCCAAGGACCTGGGACTCCCTCGCCAAGAACCATCTTAGTCTCTCTTGGATTATTAAGCAAACTGAAGCTTAGTTTCCCTGACTGTAAGTAGGGCTATAATGTGTGAATTCAGGATAGCCTATGTTGTGCTACATAACAAACAAGCCCAGATTGCTGAGCTAGAAGAAGTGGTTTCCAGGTTCCAGACATGGTGCTGGTTAGCAATCTGAGAAATTGGACTCTCAAAAGACATTCAGCTGTGATCTGGCAGGCCCAGGTTTGCAGCAGGTCAGCGTGGCCTGGGGTGGATACTTCTGAGCCTCCCCTGCAGAAGCAGCAAACACACAGATGCCAACAGCTCTACATGCGTGGCCACCTGCCTCCTGCCTGGAGCTGAACAAGCAGACAGGATGTTCCAAACTCAGTCTCTCCCAGTGTCCACTCTCCCCTCCCAGAGAAAACCATTTTCTGTTCTTCTCTCCTCCCTGCCCCACATTCCTTCAGAGCTGGAGGTTAATAAACTCATCACTGATGAGCGGGGACACGTCTGCAGAGATTTTAATTACAGCAGAAAATTGGCCCAGTTGGTATTTAATATAGAATAAGTGTCGAGTTAACCGGTCAGACAGGAGAAGCTGAACCCTGACTGCCTGGTTTTCCCTGGCAGCCTCCGAGGGAAGGAGAGTGGGCCCTGTGGCACTGGCTCTCTGGGGGCTGCAAGGGGACCTCAGAGGCCCTGAAAGAGGAAAGGGAGCAGCCTGGAGTGAAGAGGGGAGAAGATCTTTTTGAAGCTTCGGCTCAGGGCTCCACTCTCTGGCTTTAGGTTTTTCTCTTACAACATTTCATCTCCAGCTCTTACAAGGGGCAGTGGGAAAAGCACTGGGTCTCAAGTCATGAGGGTATTGGAGAGCTGGGGGACTCGGGAGATCTGCCAGGGCTGGAGGGATTGGTCCCTGGGATGGGCAAGGAGGAGCTGAAGGAGCTAAACTTTCTAAGTGAGGATCGAGAGAAGAGCAAGCCTGATCCTCTCATCCAGCCCCCCATGTCCCCCACAGGGTAGCTGATGGAGGGGAATCTTCCAGGAGAGCCAGTGCTCAAGAAAGCAAGAAGCAAATGTCCCAAACAACCAGACACAACAGGACAGCAGAAACCAACCTCACCCAGAATCCACTGCAGGTCATGAATTTTTCATACACTCCAGTCCCCCCAGGTTGACTGCACTCTGCTCAGAGAGACACCTGGAAATACAGCAGAGACTCTGGAGTGAGACTGCCCAGACTCTGACTCTGTCACTAGCTAAGCAACTGAGGGCAAGTGATGGAACCTGTGCCTCGGTTTTCTCATCTGTAAAATGGGGTTGTAACCCTAATGGTTAGGATAGGCTGCAGAAACAAAGAAACCCCAAATCTCAGTGGCTGAAAATCACAAGGTTTTTCACTCAGGCTTCGGGTCCGTTTGGGGTCACTGGGGGTGGCTCTGCTCATCGTAGTCTAGTGGAGCACACCCTGGAACATTCTGGAACATTGCTTGCTGTCACACCAGAATGAACTAAGAGCTTTGGAAGGTCATGCACAGGCAATTAAAGGCCTTAGCCTGGGAAAGTCAATTGCACTCGCAGCTCATTGGTTAGAACTAGTCGTGTCGCAGCTCATTGGTTAGAACTAGTCAGTGTGACCTGACCCACATGGTGGGTAGGAAGCACAGTTGGCTGGCAGCGGGGATGGGCTCCCACTTACAGTCTGTTGTGAAAATTAAATAAGTTCGTGAATGTGAAGGACTGAGGACAGTGCCGGGCACATTGAGCTATTTACTGGTTCCTGGTTTAGGGTTTTATTGGGAAAAGTGACCTCACCCAGGTGCCTGATGCCGGTTGAACAGGCCCAAGATGGACTCGTGGCTGAAAGCCGGGAAGGTGTGCTCCATGTAGGCTCTAGGTATATGCCCCAGGTGTGGGCCAGGGATGTCCCAGCACTGAGGCACAGGTCAGGGCCCACCTGTGCGGGACCCTGAACTCAGATCACAGAGCTCCTTCATGCATTCTGGGGAGGGAGATGTGAGCTGGGCAGCTCCACCCCTGGACCAACAGGCACCCCCGGCCCTCACAGAGATCCACCCTGCACCCGTGCCATCCAGCCACCTGGGCAAGAGCAAATGGTCATGTCAGCTTCAGCCTGCAGCCCTGGACCTCCAGAAGGTAGGAGTCTGCTGCCACCCCTCACTGTCCTTCACGTATTGGTTGTCTCTTGGCCAGGAGCATTCCCTCAGAACCATTTCACTCACTCAGTTCTTGATCCAGGCAGAGGAGGTGACAGGTGACAGGTGAGAAAACAGGCTTCAAAAGGCAATGTCACTTGCTCAGGTTCTCCCAGCAGAGAGCGGTGGAGGCAGGATTCGAGCCCAGGCTGCTATTGCCAGAACTTTAAAAAATGTCACGGAGCAGCCTCTGTGTCCTCCATGGGCTGCCCACATGGCCCAGAGCCCCTGGTTTCTCCATCACTCAAATCAGAGCTCACTTCAAAGCTGGGAACTGAGGAGCCCCTGAACAATCCACATCACGCAGGGGCCCAAAAAGCACTGGCAACTCCAGTGAAGCCCAGCTGCCCTCCGTGGACCCAGCCTGAGCAGAGGCACCAGGGCTGGGTGTTGCACCCCCGCAGCTCTGGTTTCTTTAAGAAGAGACAGCAGCAAAGCAGTGCGGCGGGCCAGGGCCAGCTCCAGCTCCCAAATCCTCCCCTGGGCCCCAGTGGGGATGATGATGACGGGAGGCCAAGGCGGGCCAGGGAGGGGCTTTTACTCGGGGTCTGTAGCCGCGACAGTGGACTCCCAGACAGGGGAGAGAAATGGGCGATGTCCTGGCACACGCTGGCAGGCAGAGGGGAAGCAGCAGAGCAGCATGCCCTCCTCAGGGACGTCCCCCATGTACACATCACCCTGTCCATCCTCCGTTGTGGGGTGGGGTGCAGAGATGCCCCTCAAAGCGCTCCAGCTTCCCAGGCCTCATTTGCTGTGAGCTAAGCCCTGCCTGGGGCCGCCTTGCCCTGAAAGGGCAGGTAACGAGTTAAAGAGGATTTAGCGATGGGTCCGCCTGCTGAGAGATTAGATGAGATCAATATACGGAGGGCCAGAAGAAGATCCCCTCTCAGGGGCTCCTTAAGACCTGTGACCCTGAGAGGTAATTAACAGCCTTGCTGGAGTGAGCCAGGGGCTCCTCCCCCCCGGCCCCGCCTCTATCCTGTACTCGGCAGCCCCTCCAAAGCTGGGGCTGGGGTCCCCACTCCCTTTTACTCCAACACACCAGCCCTGCAAGTTCAGAATCTGGGTCCTCCGTCCCGCTACTCCCCAGAGAGCCCACAGGGATCATCGCAACAGTCGCTATCATTTATTAAGTGCTTGCTCTGTGCTGGTAGCTGTCTAAAGCTTTATATAGCCTCTGAGTTCTCAGCACAGATTTAGGAGGTTATCATGAGGTCTGCTCTGTAGATGGAGAAACTGAGGCACGAGGAAAGGAGGGAGCTTGTTCAAGGTCACATCACAAGTAAATGATGAATCTGATATTCAAATCAAGGCATTTGAGGGCCAGAGCTTAGGACCCTAACTTTCTGGACTTAACAGTTTCCTGGGCTTTCCCCCTGCCCATCAGCTGGCTCCAACTCCCAGACAAGGCAACACCAACGACACCAGCGTACTGTCCCCCTGTCATTTTTCTGGCACCTTTAACCATCTGCAACTGAAGCTCAGAAAGGTGAATGAACCTGCCCAAGGACACACAGCCTATTGCAATCAGGCTGGGACTTGGGCTCGACTTGTCTGACCCCAAAGTCCTGCTCTAAGACTAGAAGGATAAACACAGAAAGATCAACAGTGATTTCGTCAAGGCTGGAATTATGGGCAAACTTCATTGTCTATTGGTACACACTGCACGTTTCCCGCTTGCAAAAAGAAAAAGAAAAAAAAGAGCTAAATGTTTTTAAATCCTCCCTAAATATAACCCTTGTGATAAGAGGCAAAGCTTAAGGGAAGAAGCCTTTTTGGTGAGGGGTCCCCATGGGGGCTCTGCAAGTTTCATAGGTGACTTAGGTCTGTTTACCTGGAAGGCTGGGGGCCATTACCACCCCGGGAGCTGTGATCTTCCTCAGGCAAGTAACCAGCTTTTAGGATGGGCTTGGAGCTGACCCCACTCCCCTCCCTCCCTCCACCTCAAACCTGCTCCTCCTGCTGGCTGAATACGAAGCCAGAGAACCAGGGAGCCCCCAGTCTGCTCCAGCACCCCAAATCTTCAAGGATCTTGAAGGCCACAGGGGAAGTAGCTTATCCTACCCTCCTTAACCTAGAATTCAGAACGAGCCAGCCATTCTACTGTGGGAGCCCCTTTTGGAGAAATATTTGTTCTCCCACACAAGACGGCACAAACAACTTTGAAAAGGACACAAAGTCGGAAACAATCTAAGGTTTAGCCACAGGAATGAATTACATGCAATATGGTCCTTATGGAAAAATGAGACCAAAAAAAAAGAGAGAGGTGGAAAAAGTACCAAAATACCTATTGTGGTTGCAGTGGGTTGATTTGCGTCCCCCCTACCCCAAAAAATACGTCCAATGTCGGTGTCCTAATCCCCAGTACCTGTGATTCTGACCTTATTTGGAAGTAGGATCTTTGAGGATGGAATTAGTTAAGGATGTCAAGATGAGATCATTCTGAATTTTAGGGTAGGTCTGAAATCCAAGGACTAATGTCCTTATAAGAGTCGGGAGAGGGGAGATTGGAGACAGGCAGGGAAGAAAGCCAAGGAATGCAAGCGGCCATCAGAAGCTAGGAGAGGAAAGGAAGGATCCTCCCATACCGCCTCTGGAAGGAACGCGGCCCTTGAACTCAGATTCTGGCTTCCAGAACTGGGAGAGATACATTCCTATATTGTTTTAAGCCACCCAGTTTGTTGGCAATGTGTTGCAGTAGCTACAAGAAATGAATACAGTGATAAAAGCAAGTTTCAGACCAATGTGCGCTGTATGATAATAGTATGTGTTAAAATGTTAAAAAGCGCATGTAGCAGCTGTGGTCAATGCCCTGCCAATGCCCTGGAGTCACCTGAAGCTCTAGTAGTTCTCCTACAGGCTCCCAGCATCCTACCCCTAGCAGCTGCATCCCCACCTTGGCGGCTTTCCAGGGGAGGCAGTTAGTGCCCCCAGGAGCAGCCCTCAATCAGGGAGGGGTGAGAGCTGCTGGGTATGCCCCACCTCCCTCACCTGGCGGGGACAGCTCGGAGATGTGCCACCTATACCCAGCCTCTGAGGGTCCCAGAGGTCCCCAGCAGGAGTGAGCCCCAGGTGCCCACAAGGGTCACCTGCTCATTAACACCCCAGCCTGTTGGCTTCCTACTTTCCCTATTGTGTTAGTTATCTAATCCTGCTTAATTACCCAAAACTCAGTGGCTTAGATTAATGACCACTCATTACCTCTCAAATTTCTGTGGATCAGGCATTCTGACAGGGCACAAGGGGAACGGCTGGTCTCTGCTTCCCTATGTCTGAGACCTCAGATGGAAGCCTCAAAGGCTGAGGCTTGAGTCCTCTGAGGGGTCAGTCACCCCTTGCACGACTGCTGGCTGTTGGTTGAAGACCTATGTATTGTCTGGAACCCCCACATTTGTCCCCTCATGTGGTCTGGGCTTCCTTACAATATGGCAGCTGGGTTCCAAGGGCAAGGATTGAGAGAGAGAGAACTAGGTGGAAGCCCCCTTACCTTTTATGACCCACCCTCTAAAGCCTCTCAGAATCACTTCCTTTTTACTCCGTTGGTCAGATCAGTCACAAGCTCTGCCCAGATTCAAGGAGAGGGAGCACAGACCTCCCCTGTTCTGGGAGAAGCATCAGCATATTGCGAGAAGAGCCTGTGCCATGGGATAAATACGAGGGGCGGCCATCTTTGAGAACCCCAACCCGCCCTTCCTTTTCCCTTACCCCATCCCCTACAGCTGTTTCCTGGGATCACCTCCCAGGCCAACAGATTGCCCCCAAATCCTTGCTTGTCTCAGGGTCTGTGCTTTTGAGGGAACCCAAATTAATACATCACACAAATCAGTACTACATTTATATAGGTGCGAATAGGCATATATAAATGTTCAGAGAAAGATCCATAAGGATATACCCCAAAGAGACAATAGTCAGACCTTTAGTGAGGGAGCTGCGATAGATGTCAGGAGGGTTCATCTGTAATATCTGGACATTTTTGCCCCAAGGAGGGATTTCCTACGTCCCCAGTGGAATGTAAGAGGGAGAGGCGGGATCAGGAAGAGCTTGTGACCTCAGGACACACTAGCCCTGAAGCAGCTGTGACTCCCTGAACACACACAGGAAGCAGGAAGCCAGGAGACAGAGGACAGGCTCAAGCAGCCCCTCGGACCCTCCCTGGGGGGCCACCAGCCCATTTTACAGCTGAACTGGGTGGTTCAAGGGTGCAGGATTCCTGGGAGACTGGAAAATGCCCTTACCTGCAAGGGGCACTCGAGGCTCAGTTACCGAATGTATGAAATGGGTATGATAATGGTCACCTCACAGAGTTGCTGTGAGGCGCACACACATGATTACACACGAAAGTGATGGGCGCGGGCACCTAAGAACAGTAATAGATGCACTGAGTGACAGTTGTGTATCGGAAGTTGTGCTCTTTTGACTTAATTCATGTAAGTCCACACAATAACACCGTAACATAGAAACTGTTATCGTCCGTGAAACCAGAGAAGGTGAGGAATGAGGCGAGACCACGCAGCCAGGCTGCCAGACCATCGGCCTTCCTTTCCTTCGGACTCAAAACGGAGTGCTCTTTCCACCCATCGGCCCATGTCTCCCGTGGAAGAAACAAACAAACAGGAAAAGTCGGAGCTGGAGAAAGACTGTTTCCTTGGGCTCTTTTGGGGAACCTAGGTGGGCTGGTATACCTCAGGGGGGCAGATCCTCCTCCCCTCTCCATCCTCAGCCACTCTGGGCTCCGCTCAGACGGTCCTCTCCAAACCAGGGGCTTGGGGGTAACGCTGGGGCAGCTCAAGCATATCCTTCAAGATCAGAAGAAAGGGGGGGTCCTCCCTCCTCCAACTCCCATTGCATTTATAAGGGGGAAAAACTCCCCCTGTGATGAGGCAGAGCAGCGGGTTCCTGGGGGCCTGGAAGCCCCGTTGCCATAGCAACCAGACTCACTCGCATTTTCTGGTACAGGACTTGGCTGGGCCCACAGCTTAGGCTGGAAGGGGATCAAGGGGTAGGAAGACCTCAAGAACATCCCTTTCCCTCAGACCGGACCACCCACACCCCAGAGGGGCCCTCCCCCCTCGGACCTCCCTCCTGAATTTGGGGCAGCTGTTTCAATTTTGCAACTTTTGTCTACCCTGGAAGATTGCCACAAAACCTCTGAGGAGGGGGGTGTCAGGATTCACACAGCATATGGGTCACACAGAGCTCTAGGAGGCATTTTCTTTTCTGTTTCCTTCCCCCCTACCTTTTTATCTGAATGAAGTATAACTTCTGCTGATCTTCATTTCCAGCTTGATGAATTTTTACATGTGTATACCTGTGCATCCGCCACCCAGATCAAGAGAAAATGTGTCCATCCCTTCACAAAGCTCCCTCATGCCCTTTTCTGGAAGTCAGTAGCCCCCAATCGGACTTTGCCACCATAGTTTGAATAAATGGAACTGGACCACGTGTCCTCTTCTGTGTCTGGTGTCTCTGAAATTACATTTAAGCTCAAAGAAATTATCCTAGCCACCACAAGTTTTAGTAGACTATCCCTTTTCTTTGTTGTGTAATATTCCATTGCTGGGATATACCACTATTTGCTTATTTATTCTACTGTTAATGGATATTTGAATTGTTTGCAGTGATTGGTTATGAATACATCTGCCACAAACATTACTGTATGTGTCTTTTGGGGAACACAGGTTCACATTTCTGTTGGGTAAATACCCGGGAGTAGAACTGATGGGCTATAGGGCAGGTGTATGTGCAGTTTTAGGAGATACTGCCAGTTTTCCAAAGTGGTTGTCACTTTACATCTCACCAGCAGTGTATGAAAGCTCCTGTTGCTCCACATCCTTGCCAGCATCAGGCTTTTTTTTTTTCCCTCCCTCCCATTAGTCTTTTTCATTTTAGACATTCTGATGGGTGTGTTGTGGTATTTCATTGTGGTTTTATTTGCATTTCTCTGATCATTGATGACATTGCATATCTTTCCATGCACTTATTGGCCATTTAGTTGTCTAACTTTTCTATCATTTATAAATTGGTTGTCTGCCATTTCTTATTGATTTATAAGAACTCTTTATATATTCTGGATATGGGTCCTTTGTCCGATATACCTATTGCAAATAACCTCCTCTGGGGGAATATTTCCTACTTCAAGTTATTCCCAGGTTCTGGACTGGGAGAGGGCACAAGAGCAAATAGCCTCAGATTATTATTTTCTGGCCCCACCTTCATGAAGAAGGCAGACACCCTGGTTTCTTGAATGTCTGTGACATGCCAAGGACTTTATGTCAGTTATATCCTTAAGTAATTACAACATTCTAACTTTATTCCCTTATTCAACACCAATTTGAAATCTGATAGATGCCAGATATTGTGGGAAACACTGGGAACAAGTGTCAAGGTCTAGAAAGAGACTGGTCTCGTGGGGAGAAGTGAGACAAGACTATAAACATGAAACCACGTTAACAAGGCAATATCAGAGGGTGGAAGTGCTGGAAAGGTGGTGGTTAGAAAGGGTGGTTGGGAAGGTCCCAAGTAGGAGGTGACATGGAGCTAGGGCTTGAGGAAGGAGGTGGAGTGGGCCACGTGAGATCTAGGGGGAAGGGTGTTCCGGGAGGGGAGACCAGCCAGTACAAAGGTTCAGTGGAGCTGAAGTGGACCAAGCAATCGGGAGCAGCATCCAGAGGAGGCTGAAGGAAGGATTTGAAGAGCCATGGGGATGGACTGCAGCATTCGGAACAGAGGACCACATGAAGTTTCTTGTCTTTTCAGTGACCCCTCTGGGCAGCTGTAAGAACTGATGGCGGTAGGGCAGAAGCAGGGAGTTCAGAGCAGAGGCGACCCAGTAATCCACGGGAGCTATGATGGAGGCAGGACCAGGGTGGGGGCCACAGAAGTGGTGAATCCAGGCTCTGTTTGAAGTGCTTATTATCATCCTCAATTCAGAGGGAATTGCATCTCAGAGAGGTTAAAGGATTTGCCCAAGGTCACACAGCTAAGAAATGGGGAAAGGGCATGAAAACCCAAGTCTGATTTGAAAGATGCCATGTGGGTGGTGTGGCCTCGGGTAACCTAGAGATGTGGGGATCCACCTTGGTGGGGGGATAATAGGGGAAGGAAGCCTGAGCCCGGAAAAATCCACTTGTGCTTATGAGGGGTCCCTACTTGGGCTGCAGGGCAGATAAGTGACAAGCCGCAAATTGAACTGAGACCCAGGGCAGGGACGAGTTGTCCCCTGTATACCCAGCGGGGCCCATTCAGAGAAACGACAAGGATCTATGGACCCTCAGGAGAGCTGAGAAGCTCTGGTTGATCTTGAGTGAGTACGTGGGGGGACGTGCTGGGGAGCTGCGGCTGCCAGCCCCATTAGCACCACCATCATTATCCCAGATTTATGTGTGCACAGTCCTCCCCCCCATCCCTGGAACGCTCCGGCATCTCTCCTGGCTGCAAACCCGACGCCCCCGGAAAGAGCTACGGAGCCGCCCGCCAACGAGCCATTAGCGCGCCTGGAAGGGGGCTTTGAGGGAGGGAGCAGTCAGCAGGGAAGAGGAGGTGGCCGGGAGAAGGGGAGGGCGGCGGGAGCTGGAAAGGATGGGAGAGAGGTGGCAAGATGTTAGAGCAAAAGGGATAGAGACGGGACCGGGAGCGGGGAGGCCCTGCGGGGTGGGTGGGGAGACACGTGTCCCAGGGGGAAGGGCCGCACAGAGCGGACCCCAGGGGCACCCGAGGGTCTCCTGCGCCCTTTGCGGCCGAGGCCTAGGAGGGACTCTGCTTGGTGTCCTGAGCCCAGGAGTTGCTAGAATGCCCCGTGCGGGAGAACCAGCGCCCCAGGTCCACTGCGTCCCCCTAGGCAAGGAGCCCCGGGATCTGGGGTGGGGGGCTCCGGCCGGGGAGCGGTGACTCCCCACCGGCCCCGGGATGGGGCTGGGCCCCTCCCCCCCTCGCCCTTCGGTGCTAAAGGCCCCTCCCCGCCGGGGGAAATCAATGCCCCGAGAATGTAAGGTTTCCAAGCGGGCGGGGGTTGGGGGGGAGGCTTCATAAAAGAGGCATTGTTTCCCCGGTTTGCTCCCGGCTCCCTCCCCAGCATCCTGCAAGATGGCGGCGGCCCCAGGGAGGGCGCGGAGACCAGCCCCGCGACGGGGAGGGGGCGGGGGGCGGCCTCCTCTCCTGCCGGGGAAGGTGGGGAGAGAGGCCGGGATGCAGGGATGCAGGGGGGAGGGAGACGGGGCGGGGCGGCGGGGAGGCCGCTGGGGGGCGGAGCCAGTCGGGGAGGAGGGCGGGGCGGCGGGGAGGCCGCTGGGGGGCGGAGCCAGTCGGGGAGGAGGGCGGGGCGGAGCCAGTCGGGGAGGAGGGCGGGGCGGAGCCAGTCGGGGAGGAGGGCGGGGCGGCGCGGGAGGGGGAGGGGAGGGGCGGCCGGGAGCCGCGGGCGCCGGGGGAGGGGCGGCTGGGCGGGAGGAGGAGGAGGAGGAGGGAGGAGGACACGGGGTGGCGGGTGGGGCAGAGGAACGCAGCGAGGGACGAAACCGGGACCGGAAGGAATGGAAGCCGCCCCCTCACTCCCCCAGCGGTCCGTAGGCCTTAGGCTGCACCCTTTCCTCCGGCCGGGATCTCCTGGTTCCTGTGCCGTCCTTCCCCCACCCCCGCAGAGATGAGCCAAGGTCCCCCGTCGCCAGACGTGGAGGCATCCGCACCCCATTGTCCTGGCACCCCAGCACCGGGGCTGTCAAACTGTGAAGGAAACCGCCCCATCCCGTCCCCATCAAGCTTCCCCTGGGCAGACGTCATCCTCCGACCCCGCTTTGCTTCCCTGTGGCCGGCAAGGGACAAGACCCCCATTGACTCCCAACTCAAGGCCTCCAGGCTAGACCCCAGAGAGCCCCCCACTTCCCTTAGCAGAGGAGGAGATTTGGGTACATCTGCACGGGTCCTACCTTGTGGAAGGCAAGATGAGGTTCCAGAAATGGGAAACTGAGGCAGAAGAGAAGCGAGAACACAGGATTGACCTCTTTCTCCCTCAAGGATCCCACCGTCGGCCCCAAGCCACGTCAGAACCCCCTCCTCTTTGCCTGCTCCCCCATCTGCGTGGGCAACCACGACTGTTTCAAGGCCCCCCCATTCCAACCTCCTGCTTCACCATAGGGGAGCTCCCAAATGCCTGAAAATATCTTTAAATTAGGAAAAAGAGCTAAGCCGCCAGGGTCCTTTGGTCTATTAAAGGAGGAGCAGAGGCCAGCGGCACCCCCTCCCCCTGACTCTGGTTTTGCATTTGAAGCCCTGACGGCAGATCAGCTGGAACAATGAAGGGATCTGCCTAGCCGGCCCCAGCTGCTTCCTTTTCAGTGGGCCTGTGCCCCCTGCCAGGTGTGCCAAAATTAGGATGGCTCCCTTCTTGAGGCTCTTTTCATCCCCCCCTACCACCCCCGGGGCGGCTAGAGCCTCTGAGGTGCTAATGAAGCTCCTGTAGCTGTCGTCCCTTTAGGCAGAGCTGTGCCTAGAAATCAGAAACGTGTTCTCGAAGAACTGCCCCCTGGATGGAAAGTATTCCTGCACCACGCTCAGCGAGGGTCTGCATGCAGCACCCTCCTTACCCCCCTCCAATCTCTAGGGCCTGGAGACAGTCACCTCCTCCAGGCAGCCCTCCAGCCTGCGGGGAGTTGCTCTGTGCTCTTTCTCCTGGGGTTGAGCAATGGGATACCACTGCCTGGGGTCAGATCCAGGCCC
The DNA here is from genome assembly GCA_029783875.1 of Phataginus tricuspis. Taxonomy (NCBI): domain Eukaryota; kingdom Metazoa; phylum Chordata; class Mammalia; order Pholidota; family Manidae; genus Phataginus; species Phataginus tricuspis. The sequence continues at coordinate 8,278,402 of JAQQAC010023519.1, read as the reverse complement.
CACCTCTTTTCTGACTCAGAGCTTAGGTTTCCCCATTTGTCAAATGAGGATAATGATGAAAACCCATATCATGACTTTTATGTTCCTGAAAGGAAGTCATACATGCAAAGTGCGTACAACAACCCCTAGGAATGTTCCTGTAGCCGCCCTGGAGGGGCGGGGGCGGGCTCCCCCCACCCCTCCGAGCCCCAGACACACGTGATGTGCTCCCACCCCTGGGCTTCCTTCTAGAAATTGGCTGTTCCTTCTGGCTATTCCCACAGCTCCAGCCTCCCTTTATTCAGGACCTACTCGTGACATCCCCACAGCTCAAGTGGCCTGTCTTACTGACTCCTGGCATTACGCTGCTCACCTGAGCTCCGGCTCTGGAACAAATCCTGGCTTCAGTTATTGGCTGTGTGACCTTAGGCAGATTACTTAACTTCTCAGAGCCTCGGTCCCTTATTTATAAAATGGGGATAGTGGTAAACCTACCATATACAGTTATTGGGATGACCTAGTGAATAGCCCTCAGGACAGTACCCAGCCCCACACTGTTATTCCAGAACGAATATTGTTTGCATTATTCCCAGGTACCCTCCCCAACTAGAATGAAAGCGCTCCTGAGGGCTAATACTTCGGGGGTAGTATTCATTTTCTTCACTGTTGTATCCTCGGTGCCCACATGGCATGGCGCACAGTAATTGCTCAATAAATATTTCATAAATGAATGACAAAATGAGGTCCTGCTGGACCTGAGTCTGTTTTCTCATCTGTCAAATGGGATGATAATAGCATGTTTGTCAAAGATGTTGAGGATTCTATGGGACAAATGCTGCTGTTTGGTTTTAGGTATAATTCACATTGAACCTAGAGCGAAACACCTGGTACTTGGAGCGCGCTCATGGACCTGATCTAGAGTTAGAGGCAGGGAGAACTGGGGGAGACACACTTTATTGCCTCCAACACTCACTCTAGTTTTCTTTCTTGGCAAGTAGCACTTGCTCATTGAGCAGCGATGTGCCCTGTTCTGCGCTTGCCTTCCAGCCTGCCTTGCTTCTAGGGGTGGTGGAGTGACACACTTCTGGCCAATGAGACCCAAGCAGAAGTCAGCTGGGTTTGGGGCAGGGGTGGGTGAGGGGCTAGAACAGGGTGGGCACGTATTACCTGAACCTCAGTTGCTTCACCTATAAACTGGGGATTAAAAACAGCAACTTGCTGTGGGGGAGCATCATGTCAGTAACCTAGAGGACATCTAGGTGACCAGGGGAATCTGGGTGGTGCTGGCCCTGAAGCCATCTAGCTGCTGGCCTCCAGCAGCACCACATACGGAACTCAGATTGTCTGGCGAGGGAAAAGCAACCTTTTTGTTTAAGCCACTGCAGCTCAGGTATTTTGGTGCTTACAGCTCAATGCATTCCCAAATGATGGTATCGAATTTCTCTGGATTGGTAAAAATGCTCAGGACAGGGTCACTGTTTTCGGCTTTTTCTTTGTTTTTAGTTAACAGAATGTAGACTGCAGCTGTGGCACGGCAACATAAGAAAGGGAAGAGTAGATACATTTATCTGGGTCCCTGTGCAGCCCAGAAAGAGGGGACAAGAGGCTGTCTATAAGAGAATTATAGGGTGACTTGTAAATTAATAAATAGATGTTTATTAAAGATATGTGGAAGCCCTAACCCCCAATACTTCAGATTGTGACTTTATTTGGAAACAAGGTTGTTGCAGACAAGTTCCGTGCAGATGAGGTACTACTGAAGCAGGGTGAACCCTAAACCAATGTGACTGGATTATAAATTCATTCTGAAAAATAAAAAAACAAAACTCAGATGCAGATACACTTAGAGAAGGCCATGTGACAATGGAGACAGAGATTGGAGTGACGTGTCTACAAGCCAGGGAACACCAAGGATTGCCAGCTTACCATTGCCAGAAGCTGGAAGAAGCAGGGAAGGACCGTCCCTGAGAGCTTCTGGAGGGAGCCTGGCCCTGCTGACACCTTGATCTTGGATGTTTGGCCTCCAGGACTGTGAGGGAATAAATTTCTGTTGTTTTAGTTCCCCCAGTTTGGCACTTTACTACAGCAGCCACAGAAAATGAATACAGGAAGTGCTGAGAGGCAGTGCAAATGGCCTGATGCCTCTGCAATATGACCCGAGCCATTTGCCCTCTCCTGGCCTTTGTATGTTTCGGCACCTTCTTCAGGCCCAGGTCACAAAGATAGACGAGGAGGGTCCTCCATCCGTGGACACAGCATCACTCCATGGGCCTGTAATCCCTTGCAGACTCCCAGAATCTCCCAGGTAGAATTAACAAGTGCCAGGTACCCCCAACACAGGCGTAGGTGACTATTGTCATCACTTGGATTTAAGTTTATTGATGCCCTTGGCTGGGACCTCCCTGAGGACAGGGAATGGCCCTTTCTTTGGTGCAAGACAGAACTACCTTCTGGACAAAACCAAGGGATGGAAACCTGCTTAGGTTTCTGGGCTCTCAAAAATGCCCATCTGGTGGAAAACAAGAGAATGAACATGTAGGAGATGAGCTGAATCTCGGTGAAGCCCCAGCAGTGGTGTTGCAACTGTCTGGGTCCAAATCCCAGCCCTGCCTGGGACTGGCTGAGTCACTCTTAGGCAGTGGCTTTATTGTTCTGTGCCTCAGTTTCCTTGACTGTACAATGGGGACAATGACAGACGTACCTTGTAAAGCCACTTCAAGAACCAAGTCTTTAATCAATTTCAAGTTCATTTTTGTGAGTGGTGAAAGAGAGGGGTCTAGTTTCATTTTTTCTCCCAGGTGAATATCCAATTTTCCCAGCACCATTTATTGAAGTGACTGTCATTTCTCTAATGACTGTTCGTGGCTCCCTTGTCAAATATTAGTTGACCAGATATGCATGGGTTTGTTTCTGGGCTCTCAATTCTGTTCCATTGGTCTATGTGTCTTTTTAAGATGCTAGTACCATACTGTTTTGATCATTATAGCTTTGCGATGTGGTTTGAAACCAGGAATCATGATGCCTCCCTCATTGTCCTCCATTGTCAGGATTGCTCTGGCTCATTTCAAGAATTAAGTGACATAACGCCTGTCTGGCACTCAGAAGTCAGGGGCGTATAGTAAGTGCCTAATGAGTGTTGGTCCCACACATGGGCAGGCAGCACTAGCTAAGGGCGTGCACAGAAGAAGAAGGCCAGAGAGCTGTCCCTAGAGGCTGAAAGATCAGTACTAGTGGCCTCCCAACCCCCTCCTTATATTACTCTCTTCCCAATACAGGTGCCAGAAGGGTTATGAAAGAGACCCAGTCTAGCCTCACTTAACCCCTGCAGTCATGCCATCATTACAGAGCACCTACTGTGTGACAGTATCTGATTTATGATTTGAAAGCCCTTGGATGGAGATTAGTGGGAAGGAGATACTTTTTAGAGGCCTTAATGAAAGAGAGAGAGCCCAGGATAGCCTGACATGAGCTGGTGGCAGTGCAGGGGGATGGAGAGAGGTAGATGAATTTAGGATAGATTTGCCATTGAACTTGACAGTCTTTGCTAATGGACTGGATATGACACAGAAGAGGGAGTTGGGAGTCTAAAGTGATACAATAGATGGTTTATTAATCACTGTTTATGTGTCCTCCTCCATGTCCCTGTGGCACTCAGCATTTCCAGTTATTTATCACCATGTAACAGGTTACCCCCAAACCTAGTGCGTTTATTATTTCATAGTTTCTGGAGGTCAGGAATCCAGGAGTGGCTTCAGCTGGCTGTCTCTGGCTCAGGGTCTCTCACGGAGCAGCAACCAAGATGGTGGCCAGGGCCATGGTCTCATCTGAAGGCTGGACTGGGGAGGATCTGCTTCTGGACTCCCTAGTTGTTGACAGGATTCAGTCCCTCACTGGCTGTTGGTCAGGCACCCCCTTTGGTTCCTTGTCTTGTATGGCTCTTCACTGGGCAGCTTACAACCGGGCCCTGGGCTGTCTCCAAGCCAGTGGAAAGGAAAGTGAGAGAGACCATCTAAGATGGAAGCCACAGCCTTTCTGTAACCTAATATCATAATTGACATCCTAACCCCTTTGCCACTTTCTGTGGGTTAGAAGAAAGTCATGGAGCCTCATCCATACCCAAGGGGAAGCATGGGGATGGTTGGGGACCATTGAGAGGCTGCCATGTCCATCAATCCAATGGCTTCATACCCCCAGCACTTGCAAATCTTTGCCTGGTGCCTGGTGACTGTAGAGGGAAGTCAAGCTTGCATGGGGGTAGCCAGAAGTTCTGCTAGCATACCTCAACCACTGAAGACTGGGAGTTGGTGGATAAACACTCCAGCTCCCTGAGCCCTCATATATGATAACTCAGAGGTCTCCCCAGGGATTAAGTCCAAGATATCCCAGTATTCCTGGTCACAAGCACACTCTTTACTGTCTGCCCTTCCTCTCCTGTGCCCCCTTCTCCTCCCCTAGGGCTTCCTGTGATTGCCTCCCAGGTAAACGACTTGTGCTCAGATTGGGGTGTCTCAGGGCGGACTTCTGGGGAACCCAACTGTGTTCATTTGCTGCAATAAATTACCACAAACTCGATGGCTTAAAACAACAAAAGCATATTGTCTCATGGTTCTGGAGAACAGAAGCCCAAAATCAAGGTGTCAGCACGGCTGTGCTTCCTCTGAAGGCTGTAGGGAGAATCCTTCCTTGCTTCTCTCCTGGCTACTGGCGGCTGCTGGCAATCCTTGGTGTTCCTCAGCTTGTAGCTACATCACTCCAATTTCTGCCTCTGTCTTCTCCATGTGTCCTTTCTTCCTCTTAGAAGGACATATCTTGTCATTGGATTGAGGGCTCACCCCAGATCCAGTATGATATCATGTCAAGGTCCTTAGCTAATGCATCAAAAAGATCCTATTTCCAAATAAGGTCACATTCTGAGGTTCCAGGTGAACATGAATTTGGGGGAGGCTATTTTCCACCCATTACACCAATGGAGAACAGCAGGGGTGCCGTAGGGAAGATGGGGAGGTGCTGATCTGGGGCGAGTGGTGGGGTCAAGAATTCTGTTTCACAATTTTGGTACTGGCACAGAGAACAAGACCCATAGATCAATGGAACAGAATAGAGAGCCCAAATACAAACCCACACTTATGTGGTCAATTAATATATGGTAAAAAAGCCATAAATATACAATGGGGAAAAGACAGCCTCTTCAACAACTGGTATTGGGAAAACTGGACAGCTCTATGTAAGGGAATGAAACTGGATTACTATCTAACTCCATACACAAAAATAAACTCAAAATGGATCAAAGACCTGAATGTAAGTCATGCAACCATAATACTCTCTTAGAAGAAAACATAGACAAGAATGTCTTAAATATAAGCATGAGCAACTTTTTCCTGAACACATCTCCTCAGGCAAGGGAAACAAAATAAAAAATGAACAAGTGGGACTACATCAAATTAAAAAGCTTCTGTACAGCAAAGGACTCCATCAGCAGAACAAGAAGGCATCCTACAGTATGGGAGAATATATTCATAAATGATGCATCTGATAAGGGGTTAACATCCAAAATATATAAAGAACTCATACACCTCAACACCCAAAAAACAAATAATCCAATTAAGAAATGGGCAGAGGACCTGAGCAAACACCTTGGTCCCTCCCTGCCTCTGACCCGCAGATAAGGGAGGAGACACCATGAGATATGGAAGATCTGAAAGGACCAGCCAGGGGACTCGAGGCTTAACAGCGCAAGAGTGGTGCTGAGAGGGCACCGTTTGTATTTATTGAGCCAATAAATGTTAACAACAATAGAATTCTGTGTGGGGGGCTTAATACACAATCATTAACTAACTCTAAACTTAATTGTCGGCAGTCTCCAGTCTTCTGGGGCGCGACGTCTTACATGGTAAACAATGCAAGGCAGTCACATCACAGAAACTGTTCTGTTCTTGATCACGCATCAAGAATTACAGGAAAAATAATCAAGTGAAATACGATTATACATTTGATTTCATACTTGATTTATATATTAATCCCACACAGACACTTCTCCAAAGAAGAAATATAAACGGCCTACAAGCACATGAAAAGATGCTCCACATCACTAATCATCAGGGAAATGCAAATTAACAAAACAATGAGATATTACCTCACCCCAGTTAGGATGGCCACATCAAAAAGACAAGGAATAACAAGTGCTGAAGAGGATGCAGAGAAAGGGGGACCCTCCTACACTGCTAGGGGGAATGTAAATTGGTGCAACCTTTGTGGAAAGCAATATGGAGGTTCCTCAAAAAACCAAAAATAGAAATACCATTTGACCCAGGAATCCCACTCCTAGGAATTTACCTAAAAAAAATGAAGCCCCTGATTCGAAAAGACATATGCCCCCCTATGTTTATCACTACACTATTTGCAGCAGTCAAGATATGGAAGCAGTCTAAATGTCCATCAGTAGATGAATGAGTAAAGAATATGTGGTACATATACACAATGGAATATTATTCAGCCAATAATAGAAAAGACATCTTGCCATTTGCAACAATAGGGATGGAGCTAGAGGGTATTATGCTCAGTGAAATAAGCGAGGTGGAGAAAGACAAGTACAAAATGATTCCACGTATTTGTGGAATATACGAACAAAACAAAACAGAAGGAACAAAATAGCAGTAGACTCACAGACCCTGGGAAGGGACTAGCGGTTACCAAGGGGGAGGGGTTAGGGGGGTTGAGGGGGGAGGGGATAAAGCGGCACAATAATTCACTATCACAATATTAAATTGGTCATGGGGACGTAGTACAGCACGGAGAATACAGTTAATGATTCTGTAACATGTTACTACATTGATAGATAGTGTCCACACTAGAGGGGGTAAGGATTTAATAATATGGTAACTGTTGAACCGCTGTGTTACATATTTGAAACCAACATAAGATTGTATATCAATGATACTTTAATTAAAAAAAAAAAGAATTCTGTTTCAGATATGCTTCTTGGGCAAGCCCACCAGGCTTCCAAGTGGAGACCTCAGGGTGGAGTGGGAGCAGCAGACGGTCCACAGAGGGATCTCAGCTGGTGGTGTCATTGAGGAGTCCACAGAGAGGTCCCAGCTGGTGAGTTTAGATGCAGGAGAGAAGAAGAAGCTCTTCATTAAGGTCAGGGGATGAGGAGAAATCAGCAGAGGACACAGAGAAAGGGCAGCCAGGAAGGTGGGAGGGAAACTTGGGGGAGCCTAGGGTCTAGGAGGCTGAGGCAAGATCATCAGCTGCCGCCGAATGGAGCCTTTCCCTGGGCTAGGATGGACAGAGGATCAGAGGAAAGCGGCTGGACTGGGGAGAAAGGACAATCTTGGAACGCCTTGCTAGGAAAGGGAACGTATGAGTTTCCTGGCTGTTGTAACAAAAAGCCCCGCACTGGGTGCTATTCTTATAAAGAACTGAAAACGAAAACAAAAACAAAACAAAACAAACCCCCCACAGAAATGTATCCTCTCTGTCCTGGAGGCCAGAAATCCAAAATTAGTAACACTGGGCAGAAATTAAGGAGGCCCTCTGGAGATTCTAGGGGCGAATCATTCCACCCCTTTTCCAGCTATTGGCAACTCTTGGCTTGTGGCTGCAGCCCTCCGATTTCTGCCTCTCCTCTTCATGTGACAGTTTCCTGCCTCCTGTGTCTTTTTTCTGTTTCCTCTAAGGACACTTACTGGGTGTCGAGCCCGTCCGTGTAATTCAGAATGATCTCATCCTGAGATTTTTAACTTAATGACATTTCGCAAGGACCCTTTTTCCAAATAAGGGCCCAGTCCCTGGTTCTGGTGGTGGTTCTTAGGGTCTACCATTCACAGGGAGGAAAGGAACAGGGTTGAGGACAGGAAGGGATGGGAGGGTGACCCTGGTAAGCCAAGTGACCTCCCAGCGGTGCTGTTTCTGAATCAGCAAAATAAAGACTGTCACTGACCTTGAGACTGAATATGCACAGGGCTCTCATGGCCCTATATCAATACGGGAGGTTGCCCAGAAATAGGGTGAAAGCCTTCAGGATCTCGGAACTCAGGCCCGAGACACACACTATTCCTCAGCACCCCACCTGGCTCCTTGTCTACACTGGGTCCCTTGACTTTTGTCCTAGATTTCAGCCTGTCCCACATCCTCTCAAGCCTCCAGATGTCTATCCAGGAAGCTCCCTCCACCCAGATGGCCTCCTCTATGGCAACTCTGTCTGACCGTTAGGTTTATCTGGAGGGCTCCTTGGTTCCTATAATTGTAATTACATAGTTTTGCACAATTATTTTTAACACTGCATTCCCACTTTCTAGAATGTAAGCCTGGGGAGGGTAGGTGCCTGGGAGACCAGGGTCCCCTTGCAACCTAACTCAGGCACAGCGCATAGTAGGTGTTCAATAAATGTGACTGGAAGGTTTCTGGATGAATTCCTTTGTCCGGATGATGGGGGTGCATTGGGCTTCAGACCAACATCGCCCAATCAGACAGGTCACTTGGTGTCTAAGCAGGATGTTCTGGAATCTTCTCTGAGGTGATAGGCATACCATACACACACACACACACGCACACACACACACACACACAAATGGAATGAGCACTCCATCCCCAATTTTTCTACCAAATATTTTTTCCTGGAGCAGAAAATGCACCATTATTAAAACAACACTGCTACCGGCGGGAAAACCCATTTGCAACGATTTATATCACGTCACTGCGGCTGCTGGCTGCGGAGAGGAAATGCAAGAAGCTCGGGGTTTAAGCACTGGGTGAAGAATTGTGTTCCATCAGAAGGGGAACAGATGGATGTTTTTTCTCCCCTTTCTCTCCCTGCTGGGGCTCAAGTCAGGAATCCATGTCAGCCCGTGGGTTTGTTCTTGGTGGTTTAATGACAGTGACTCTGGTGAGGAGAAGGACAGACAGGCTGGTTGGCCCCAGGAGGAATGGCTTGGGGCCCACTGAGACCCCCTGCCTGCTGCCTGCTCTGCGTCACCTGATCTGAGTCCCTTCCTCAATCACCTTTTAATTTTTGCATTTTCTTATCACCACTTGGGATTTTCCGCTCCCTTTATTTCCTCCCTCATTCATTGCCCCCGTCCTCCAAGGCAGGGCCATGTCCTGGCCCTTCATCCCTAGTGGGGAACACACAGCAGTTGCTCAAATATCCAGACATGGGCTAACCCACCACTACCCCATGCATCCTACGACTTTATTTATGCCTCTGTCCTCCCCACCGAGCTGTGAGCCCCCTAGAAGCAGGGGGCTGTTCCGTTTACCCATTTATGCATCCATGGGCCTTCCACCGTCAAAGAAAGGCTGATCACAGCTAGCTTTGGTGGGGAGATGAAAATGAACATTACTGAGTCATTTGGCTGTTTAAAAGCCATTGGCAGCTTCTCTCCTTTGATTGAAAGCTGAAACCTGTCAGTGGCTCCACTGGTCCTTCCCAATCTAGACCCAAAACACCTCTTCAGTGTCATCACACAGCACCTGGACCGCAGACCCTTTCTAGCCAAACCCACCAGCCGAGCCCTGGTCCCCATCTTACCCATAATGCTTTGCACTGCCACCTCTCTGCACACAGCTCTGCACCTGGATGCCCTGCTAGGCAACCCCCTCCTGAGCCTGGGGGTTTGACACCCAGAGGCCAATCTCATCCACCTGTGTGATTTGCTTGGCCCAGGCACGGTTTTAAAAAATTGTAACGAGTTGCCAGCATTTAGATACCAGGCAACTATTGCATAAAAATCCGGATTCCTGGCTTTCCATCAAAAGACACAGCCTCTGAAAAGCTGAGGCCACACTCCCAGCAGGGGGTGGCACTGTGGCATGCAGCAGGGTGGTCCCCCGAGAAGAGAGGAGGCAGGATTGCCAGTTCTCATGTGGTGAGGGGTTAAGGGGACTCTGGACGCACACTGCCTGGGTTGGACTCACTCAACCTTCCTTTTCTGGAATCTTCCACTCGCCCACCTGGAGTGATTTCCTTGCTCCACCTAGCCTGGTGTCCTGGGAGGCTAGGCTGTGTGGACCCCACCAATGAGCAACCAGATCCTCAGCCTTGGGGTGGGTCCGGCCATTGAAGACCCCTGCAGAGGGAGGGTGTGTGGGGGGTGCTTACTCCCCAGTTCAGCTCCTTGCCCCGTGATCCCTGTGAACCAGCGGCATCCCTGTCAGAGGCCACAGGTCCCGGCTATCCACCTAGCCTGCACTGTCCCCAGGCTCTGACAACTGCTCCCACCCCTCGCCTCTCAGACCTAGGGGTGCTAACAGCTCCCTGTTTTCACAAGCCTAAGGAGTGCCATTAGTCCTTACGGTTCCCTACATCTGTCCACAGTTTATAAATCCCTGTGCTTCAGTCAACCCACCTGGTAAATGGGGATAATGGTAGTACCTTCTAGAGTTGATGCGAGGATTAAGCGAGTTAATACCGTATAAGGAAAGGGCATAGCAAGTGCTGATAAATGTTAATAATCATTATGTTTTGCCACAGTCCCCACCATTCCACGTTGTCTCCCTGACACTGAAGCTTCAGGGTCCCCACACCATTGCTGATGAGGTCGGTCTTCTTCACTTGGCTGTTTGGCGCGTTTCTATTACCTGCTGTGTCCTGTAGGCTGAGGCATGCTCCGGGCCTGGCTCTGGGTTGTCGCCTCTCCTGTGAAGGTCCCAGGCAGCCCTCCACCCACTGCGTATCTGTCCCTCGAAGCTCTCCTGCATTAACGGTGATTCCAGCATATTGGAACCATCAGTTCGTGTGTTTGCCTTCCCGGCTGTCGCACAAGCCCCTGCAGGGTCATCATAAATGTTTGTGGAATTGAATATCAGGGCTTGTATTCAGTTTCCTAGGGGTGTTGTAACAAAGTATCACAGACAGGGTTGCTTAAAACAAGAAACTGATTCCTTCACAGTGTGGGGACCAGAAGCTGATGTCAGGGTGGCCAGAGAATGAGTCCCTTCAGACCCATCTAGGGAAGGGGGCTCCCTTCTGGTGGCTCTTGGCTCATGGCCACAGCACCTTTGCCTGTCTTTACATGGCCTTCTCCTCTGGCTTCACCCCCTCTTGTCATTGGATTTAGGGCACACCCTGACCCAGGCTGATCTCACCACAAAATCCTTAATTACATTGGCAAAGACCCTTTTTCCAAATCAGGTTCCATTCACAGGCATTATCTTGCGGGGACCACCACTGAGCCTGCTATAGGCCCCACAGCTTTCTGGAGTCTGCTTGCTTGCTTTCTCTCTTCATTCAGTTTTTTGAAGCTAGTGGAGACCCAAACCCTAGACTCCCACCCTCTGCCCCCTGGCACACAGTGCAGATGGCGGGGGAGGGCTTCGGGCCAGGAGGGAGGGGGAGGTTCAAATGTCACCCGTGGCCCTCAGGAAGTCCTCTGTGGGCTCTGAGGTAGCTGGGGTGAGCCCTCCAACTTCCCTCAAGCTTGCAGAGAACACCCCAGCAAGTCAAGCAGCACATCTGTCATTCCTCCGTGGCAGCCTGGGGCTGGGTGAGCGGTTGTCATTTCTCTTCCACACGTCAGAGCTCTGCATTCCCTTTAACAGTTCGTGGCTGGCCTCTGACCTGCCGGCTGATTTCTTTCCAGGGCTGACAGGTCGGGTTAAGAGGGAGCACTCCCCTAAGCCAAGACACACTTTGTTTCGCCTCCGAGTGGCCGCAGCAGCCTGCCCTCACCCAGAATGCCCAGAGCTCTGGCTCCGCACTTTCTCTGGGATGGTGATGTCTCACCTTCCCATCGGCCCCTCCCTGCATTGCAAAACGGCCAAGCTGGCCCTAGGGACCTATAGTGTCTCATACAGCCTGTGTAGGCTTTCTTCTTTATAATTCCTTTTTGAGGCATAATTCATGGAACAGAAGATTAGCCATTTTTAAGTTTGCAGATTCGGTGCATACTCCAAATGTTGTGCAACTAACACCAATATCTAATTCCAGAACATTCCCATTACCCCAAAGGAGACCCCGTTCCCATGAGAAATCACTGTCCATCCTCCTTGCCCAGCCCCTGGTAACCACGGACCTGCTTTCTGTCTCTATGGATTTGCCTGTTCTGGACATTTCATATAAATGGAGCCATACAATCTATGGCCTTTTGTGTCTGGCTTCTTTCCCTTGGCATATTTTCCAGGGTCACGCACCCTGGAGGGTTAACTCTTTTATTGTAAAGCACATACCTCTTAAGAATACAGCTCTGAATTTTAAAAATATGTTTCACCGTTCCACTGCCGCCGAGCTCCAGATAAAGAATATTCCAGTACCGCTTTCCAGTAAGTGTCCTGCCGTGAAGTATCACTTTCCCAAAGGTCCTCACCTAAAGGTGACTGTGCCCCCCCTAAAAGGAAATTTGTCACAACTGGGGATATGCTACTGGTATCTCGTGCAGAGACCAGGGAGGCTTCCCACCAATGTACAGGACCATCCCCCACAGCAAAGAATTAACCAGCCCCAAATGTCAATGGTCCACAGTCAGGAAAACTTGGGTTCCCCTGATACCACAGGTCACTTCTGCCTGCTTTGAAGGTCATGGGAATGGGGTCGCGCAGGGTATCATTTTCATATCTTCGGATTGCATCATGCACAGTACTGGACATGCATTCATGATCTGTTCTTTTTCATTGATGTATCGTATTCCATTGTGGGAACACACTCCAAGTTAGTTTCCGTTTGCCAGTCCCTGGTCATTCGGTCGGTGTCCAGCATCTGGCAATAATGAATGAAGCTGCTGTGAACATCCGTGTCCCTGTTTTTTGAGGGGGCATAATGGGGCCTGTTCTCATTGGGAATAAATTCAGTAATGGAATTGCTGGGTGAGAACAATTTAACATTAGTAGATCAGCATGTGATAGTCAAAGTTCAGGGAATTTTGCTCAAAAACCCTGACTTCTGGCTTTTCTTGAAGAATCCATTCTGGCAACTCGGAGCCTGACTTTCCACGTGGTAGCACTCAGCTGGAGCTGAGTAGTAACAAGCAGTTACCCGATTAAAAGGAGGGTGCATTTCCAGCTCCCCACAGCTGCCACCCTCCCTCCTCGCTGCCTCACACCTGCCCCATTCCTACATTTTCGTACCCTGGTTGGCATTTGGCTTTGCAGCTCCTGTCCTGGGCCCGTGCAAGGTTGGGGGTCACTTTCTACCTTCCTGTGGCCCTGACCTTGACCTCTAGGGGACCCTCAGCTCTCAGTTCCACCATCTCTCTGAGCCTTCAGCCTCTTCAGACAAGCCTCAGGCCCCGCCACTCCCTATTGCCCTACTGCAGCCTAAACCCTGCGGGCATTGTTCTTGGCAATATCTTCAGAACCTCCTCTCTGCCCAGACCACTAGAAGGTTCAAGGTCTTCTGTCTTTCAGACTGCAGTTTCCTGCTCTCTGCTTATGGGTCACTTCCCTCGGGCAGGCTTCTCTGGGAACCCCTGGCTGGGGAGGGCCCCCAGGTGTACTGTCCAAGAGTCCCTACCTGTCTTCCACCCCCCACACTAACACTGACAAGTCCTTGCCAGCTCCTGGCCAGCCAGGACTGCATGCGTCTCCTTGATTGCCATTTGCCCCCACCCAGTTCAATGCACAGTGAACACTGGCCATGGGGCACGGGGCATGAAGCAGACAGAGGACAAGCGCTCTGGCCAGGTGGAATAAACCACTTATCTGACCATATCTTCTGCAGAAGCAAGCTGGGCTCCAAGGACGAGCTTGGCATCCCCACCTCACTTCTCAGAAGCTCCTTCTCCATTGCTGGCCCAAGGGGTCTGGGCCTGAGATTCCCTCCACCCCACATTCACACCAGCCAAGGCTGGCAAAGTGCACATCCCCTTCCCGGGGTCCTTAACTCCCCACAGGCCAGGCCCACCGCCAACCAGCCCAGCCATCCCCCTGCCCTGTTCAAATGCACCCGTCAAGTTCCCAAAGTCATCCTTCACCTCCAGGATTCTTCCCTGACTCCTCACCTGCTCACCCGTCTCCCTCCCCCGACGTTGCTCCAGCCCCGGGTGGTTTCCTCCCAACTCCGCTATTGGCCAGGCCCCCTGCTCTCCCTACCTCACCCCTGCACTCTGCTGTCTCCTTCTCCTCTCACCTTTTCACACCTCCAAACTTGCTGTGGCTTTTTCTCTCTCCTTCCTCTCAGCAGCCCCCACCTCAGACCAGCTCAGCTCTCTCCCTTAACCCCCACTTTTTCTCCTCACCCTCTAACTCCTCCCTCCCTCTGCCCTCTTGTCTTTCCTCCCTGGCCCTGCGGGAGCGCCTCCTGCGCACCTGGGGGGGAAGGGTGGGGGCCTCCTCACCTGGTTGCCTCAGAGCAGCGGGACAGCGGCCCCTAGCGGCTGGGGAGGGAAATGCCGCCCAATTGGGCACCCTGCCCCGCTGGTGCCTAACTGGAAATCCTTCACTAATCCTGTCTGGACTGTGTTGGCTTCCTGGACTCTCGCTTTCCGGAAGTGTTTGCAGTTTTCAACTGTGTGGTCAAGAGGTGACATTTGAGCAATCCTGACGGGGAATGCAAAGGTTAAGTAGTCTTGCTGGTGTGAGTCTAAGATATGCCTCAGATCTGACCTCCATCACCTCTCACCTGGGTTGATGGTGGTAGCCACCTCCCCAGGCTCCCAGCCCTCTCAAATGCCCCCTGTAATTTTGTTTTAATTCAGGTAAAATTCACATAGTATAAAAGTAACCACTATTTTAAGATGAGCAATGCAGTGGCATTGAGTGCATTCTCATTGTTGGGCAACGACCAGCTCTATTGAGTTCCAAGATGTTTTCATCATCCCAAAAGGAAACTTGTCTCCATAAGCAGTCACTCCCCATTTCCCTTCCCCGAGCCCCTGGCAACCTCTAATCTGCTCTGCCACTATGGATTTACCCTTTCTTGGACGGTTCATATAAGTGGAATCATACAATATCTGGCCTTCTGTGTCTGGCTTCTTTCGGTCAGCGTAGTGTGTCTTCAAGGTTCAACCACGTTGTAGCCTGTAGCAGGACTCATTTCTTCTTATGCATGAATAAGATTCTCTTGTATGGATATACGACATTTTGCTTATCTGTTCACCCATCGATGTACGTTTGTGTTGTTTCCATCTTCTAGCTCATGTGACTAATGCTGCTGTGAACCTTGGTGTACAAGAATCTATTTGGGCATCTGTTTCCAATTCTTTTAGGTACATACCTAGGAATGGACTTGCTGGATCACATGGTAATTCCCTGCTGTATTTACTGAGGACGTGCCCTTATAACCTGTTAAACATTCAAACGAGAACATGCCATCCCCCTGCTTATAACCCTTCCCCTCCACCTCCAGGCACTGAGAATCTAGTCCAAACCCTCCCCACGGCCTCTGAGGCTGTGCCTGATGGTCCCTTTGTGCTTTTCAAATAGTCCTGCCCGTTCCAACCACAGAACCTTTGTACTTGCTGTTCCCTTTTCCCGGATGGCACAGGATAGGCTCCTTCTCAGCTTTCAGGGCTCCTCAGAGAGACCCCACCCCGACCTTAGCCTAAGTCACACTCACCTATACCCAGCCTCATGCTTCCTAATTGTTTTTCCTTCACAGCATTGATCACCCTCTGAAGTTTTCTTCTTGCTACTAGTCAATCATCAGCCTCCCCAGTGAAACGTAATCTCCAGGAAGACAATGACTTTGTGTCTCTCATTTGCCATCATACCCTCAGCTTCCAGAACTGGGCCTGGAACCAGGGTCAGGACCAGGGTAAGGTAAAAAAAAAACAAAAAACAAAAAAAACCAACTCAGCCATTAAATCATATTTTAATGCAATATTTAAAAAAATAAAAATTCATGCAAAAGAAATCCATAATGAACAAAATGTTGAAATCTTCAATACAAAGACAGCATCAGTACTCCTGACTTTTTCCCTTTTCCCTCAGGCCACCCAGAATCCACTGTCACCCCCACTGTCACCTCTCATCCTACTTCCAGCATCAACCATGGATCACACTAGTGCAGCCACCTCCTCCCTGGTCTCCCAGTTGCTGGTCTTGCCCCCAGCCCCCCAGCAGCAGCCACAGGGCGGCTGTGAATCTGAGTCAGGGCACCTCCCTCCTCTGCTCAGAAAATTCCATCAGCTCCTACCTTGCTACAAGCAAAACCCAGAGGTCTCCCTGCAGCCCGCTAGGCCGGCTCAGTCTGCCGTCACCTGCTTGCCCTCACCTCCTCCTTCTTTCCCCATCACTGAGTCCCCTCAACTACACGGCCCTCTCGTGGACCCTATGAACACCCAGTGCACAGGCTGTTCCTTCCGCCTGGAACACCCTTCCCCCAGATCCTCCATGACTCCTCCCTCACCTCCTCAGGTTTTTATCCAAATAACACCTTCTCAGGGAATGCTTTCCCGACTTCCCCTGTTTAAAACTGCAGCCATCACCACCACCTCGGTCTTCCTTAATTTTCTCTATAGCACTTACCATCATCTGATGTCCTATATCTTTTGCCTGATTTCTCATTTGTCTTCCTGATTAGAATGTCAGCCTCAAGAACAGAGAATCTCATCTGCCTTGTTCACTGCTGTGTGCCCAGCACCTAGCACAGGGCCTGGCACACAGGACGTGCTCAATAAATGTTTGTTGACTAACTGGTTCCCTCACCTAAGGCAGCAATTGGAATTAATCCCCACCCCTACCCTACCCTACCAGCCCAATTCTGAGACGTCCTTACCTTGCATGAGGGCATAGGATGGGATGGGGCTCAGACATTGTCCAAGATGGGGTACAGAGTGCCTCTAGGAGGGCCGGGGGCACACAGAACTCTACCCACATACCACTCAAGGCTCAAACAGGTTCACCATCTGCTTCCCTGGCACCTTGCTCACTTTCCAGTGCTAATTCCATCATGCCTTCTGTGTCAAGAGCAGGGATGCCCCTGAGAAGGCTTCCAGTATTGTTCTGGG
The DNA here is from genome assembly GCA_029783875.1 of Phataginus tricuspis. NCBI lineage: Eukaryota > Metazoa > Chordata > Mammalia > Pholidota > Manidae > Phataginus > Phataginus tricuspis. The sequence continues at coordinate 8,261,540 of JAQQAC010023519.1, read as the reverse complement.
GGCACCAGGGTATCCTCAGTGCCTAGCACCGCACCTGCACTAAGGGCATGTACGGGGTGATCTGCATACGGATTACATAGGAGCGGATACATGAAATGAATGATGAAATGACCCTCAGGGTTGTGCGATCGTGTGCGGAGTTGCGTCTAGGAAAAGCCGGACCATAGACGCCTGGTGGGCGGTAGAGGTCTGAGAGTTGGCTTCTGAGTCCAGGAATGTGATTTATTCCCATTTTGTGTCCCCATCCTCACCGCCCCCACTTATTACAGGGACTGGCCCTGCACACAGGCCTAAGAAGCCCGAGGCAGGACACCCACGGTGAGGGGTCTAGGCCTGAGGACGCAGAGCCCTGGGGACAGAGAGGGAGGAGCACAGGATCCAGGAGACTCAGCGTAGGCGACCGAATCAGCAGGCGCGGCATGCGGAGGGCACAGGTGAGCCTAGCTGTGTCTGAAGCCCAGGTGCCTGAGGCGCTAGGTGCGCAGCATGTAGATGCAAGATCTGGGAGGATCAGAATGTGGGGTCCCTTAGGTGCAGGACACCCTCGGTTTTTTCTGGTATGGGGTGTACAGAAGGAGGGGTACACAGAACGTGGGGCATCCCAGGCACCCAGCAAGCTGGGCGGGGGAGTCCCGAGGCGCAAGGTAGGGTGCGCGAAGCGAGGAGCGCCCCGGGAGTAAGTAGGGCGTTTGGGGCGCGGGGCAGCCGGCGCCCGGAGGAGACTGCGCGCGCGCGATCGCGTGGGTTCCCCGGGTCCGGCGACTGACACGGCCTCCGCTGCGGCTGCGAGGGTCGGAATAGGGGTGTCTGGGGGCGCCGGGGCTTCTTCGCGTCCCCAACCTCTGCCCATCCTTTGCCACCTGAGCTCTTAGCCTGCGAGTTTCGAGAACTGGATGGAATGGAGCTGGCGAAGCTATCCCGCTGCGACCAGGGACGCGCCGCTGACCCCGGCATTGGGAGAAGCAAGAGGGGCTGAAGGATAGCTGTGATCCTGGCAGGGATTTTTCCAAAATGAACCGCGGGTCCCCTAAAGCATGCCTCTCCTTCCTCTCGTATAAGTAAAATCCACCCCTTCTCGGAGCTTCTGGAGAATGCATGTTAGAACCACCTCCTACGCAAGCTTCTAAGTTTTTAGGGTTGCCCCGCAGGGGGAGCAGGGTGGGTTGCTCAGGGCCCAGGGCTGGGGTAGTGGGAGGAGACTTGGAGTCAGAGGGCTCAGGAGGTGCTCAGCTTCCCCCGGGGCTGCATGATCTTTCCTGCTTTCAATCCTGCTGGATTTCTGGGTGTGGGGGGAGGGTATTCTGGTTTCCCTCGAGGCACTACCCCCATTTCTCAGCACCCCAAAGTCTTCCATGGGTCCTACCAAGTACTGTCAATATATCTCAAGGTGGGAAACTGAGGCGTGAAGAGGTGGGATACCCCCACCCCATAACCAATCCATCAGCAGTCAACCAAATGGATGGGCTACTTTTTGCAACCACCAACCTCTATGTCTTTGGAATTTGATCCTTCAGATCCAGCTGTTGGGCCTGGCCAGCCAGATTCAAAGCCCACGGCGCTCTGCAGCTATGGAGCCCCTGGCGTAAAGGGGAAACAAAGATGGCTCATCTACCCCCTCCACCTCAAAGTCTGGAGGCCAGATTTGGCCTAGATTCTGGGGTGTGAGAATCCCTGCCCAGTCCTGAAATGCAGGCTGTCCATAACAGGGGAGAAGAGGGCAGTGGGTTACCCCTGTTCACCCAGCCAACTAACCTGGGAGTCTGGTACCTGCCTTTCCCTAAGTTCAGCCACGAGGACATGCTTCTCCAAAGGGACTCTGAGATCAGGTTATTTTCTTTGCAGGTGTTCAATTTGGGCCGTTTGAGATATGCTTCCCATCTAAGTCGGCCCCAACTTTTGTATTTTTGCCATCCAAGCCCTCCTATTGGTATTTCCATACTGCTTCCCGATACCTCACCCATTCTGCAAAGCCAAGCTTGGGTGGCAATGCATTCTCTTCCCTGGACACACAGGCGGGAGTTTGCCTCTCTCTCCATCCTGCCTGTCCCCTTCCTCTATAATCCAGATCCAGATTTATCTGCACTAGCCCCAATCTCCCTACCCCCGCTTCCAGACCTCACTGTTTGCCCACTCTGGGTCTGCCAAGATTCAGCTCTGCCTTTGGACTTTGCATGAGGTGACTGCTTTACTATTCAGGCGTCACTTGGATGGACTCCTTCCCCAAGAATCCAAGCCAGGGATTTGCTCCTCCCATCCATCAGTCTCAGAATTGCGCCCATCTTTCATAAAATGGAGCCAGTAGCCTAACTTCCAGGTCCGGTCTCCTGAGATCCTAACCGGATCTTACCTCTCAGGACCTTCCTGTAGCCCACCCCCAGCCCTTTTTCCCTAACCCCCAATCGGCACTTGAGTTCTCTGTTCTGCTGAGGTGCCTATTTTTGGCCTGGGGCCCGGTTTTATAGCCCCCACTGTGGGTCTTGGCAGTCACAGCTCTGGCTCCGGGGATCCAAGCCAGGTCGGACTGCCTTCCCAGCCCTGGAAGGGGGGTGGGGGGCTCCCTCTGCAGCCCCAGTCTGAAACCTTTCCTCGCCTCACTCGGATAGATGCCTAGGAACCCGCTCTCTTTCTTGCCCTACTTCAAGTCCACCAGCGGTAGTGCAGTTGCTAGGCTGTAGCAATCCACACCGGGTTTTTGCTCTTGCTGAGTACCTAAAACTCAATTTTTTCTTTCTTCTCCATAACCCCCCCACCCCCACCTTCCAAAGTGAGACGTTTGAGGCGTTTATAGACACTAACCTCTCCCTAACACTCCCCTCCCTGCTCCTGCAGCCCGGTCAGCTTGAGCCCTTGTCCGGTTGCCCGGGATCTTTGGCTGGGGTCTTGTCCCGTCCCGCGGACTCCAGTCCTGGCTTTGCGTCCCCCCCACGCGTCTGATTGTAGGTCTGGTCTCCCAGGGTAGCGGCTGCCTCGGCGCGTTCCCATCGCTTCGCTCCTGGATCCTGAAGCCCCTTCTACCTGCCCGCTTTGGTGGAGCCCTCACTCCGGATCCACTGATGCCGGAGTCCAGCCCTCTTTTTGCCCCTCCCCCTTGCACGTCGCTGCCAGGACGACTGGGGCAGCCTCAGCCTCTAAGGAGCCCCCTTCCGGAGCCCCCTGCCAGCCCAGATCCCAAAAATCTAGGCCAGGTCTTGCTTGTTTCCACTGCATTAGGCATGACGCATTACTCCGTCTCCCGAGGAAGAATCCGGCACAAAATCTGCCGGCCCTGTCGCAGCTCTCCACTCCCGTTCCTCCCCTCGGTGTAATCCAACCCGGGTTTTGTATTTCTCCCTTCACCCGGCTCAGTGCCTTTCCTCTACTTTACAGCGGTCAAAGTCCGCTCCGGGTCTTCTTGGCGCCCGTCCTCCAGGTCCCCCACACCCCCATTCCCTGTTGCAACGCAGGGACCCAGCACGTCGCCTTCCCTCTCCCAGCTTTTCCAGAGTGGCTCGAGGAGGCGAAAGGAAGCAAAGTCCAGTCCGAGTTTTCTGGCCGGCCCCTGTGCGCCCAGGCAGGTTGCGGCTGCCGGTCCCGGGCGGCGGCTCCGGGCCGGGTTTTGCGCGCGCCCGCCACCCCCCTCCCGGAGCGGGTACGCGGGGGAAAGGGGCGAGCAGGCGGCTTGTCATTGCTGGTGCCCGGCGCCGGCTCGGTCCGCGATTCCTGCGGTGCCCAGGGGCCCGGCCCGGAGCCCCTCCTCCGGCCGCCCCGGGAGCGCGCCGCCGCCGCACCCGCCTCCAGCCGTGTCCCCCACCCCCGGCTCTGCTCCGCCTGCCCCCAACCCGAGTACCCCGAGGCCACTGCGGGGAGCCCGAACCGTCGGCGCAGGAGCTGTTGGCGTTGCGGCGCCCCCGCCCCGCCGTCTGCCGAGTAGGCCCCGGCGGATGGGGCCGCGCGGGCCCCGGAGCGGCGCCGCCGGGCGGCGGGGGACTGCAGGGGCGCCCCGGATGCCGCGTTAACCCCTCGGCCGCCGCCGCCGCCGTCGGGGGCTGGGAAGTCGCCTGGGCGCACACGTGCCGCCTCCGTCGGGGCCGCGGAGCTGCGGGGGAGATGCGGGCCTCCGCCGGCGCCGCCTCGGGGGGCTCCGCTTCGCCCCAACCCCCTGAGCTCTGACACCGCCCCTGCCGCCTCCCTCCGCGGGAGGGGCCCGGAGTCTTTGCCGCCGCGAGGGGGCCGCCTTTGGAGTGGTGTAATCCGCTTTTTTTTTTTTTTTTTTTTTTAATTTTTGGTTGGTAGTGGCGGTGCTGGGCCGGGAGAACGAGGGGACACGGAGGCCGCACTCGCCCCGCCATCCCTCACCCATTTCCCCCCCGCTCCGGTTCCGGGAGATGTGCCGGGCGGGGGACCCGGGTTCGCGGAGCCACCGGAGAGACCAGCAGGGCCGACCCCAGAGCAGCGCTGGTCAGGTGAGTGTCTGCGGGCCCAGAGCGAGGGGGACGCCGCACCTGGGCCAGGTGTGCGGGCTAAGGTGGGGGGGTGGAGGATGGGAGCCCGGGCCTGTCCGGGCCGCGGAGGGGGAGGGGATGCTGGAGCCGTGGGTCACCGCACCGAAGCCGGAGGGGAGGCGGGATCGGCCTGCCCACCACCCCCACCGGTGAGGGGGCTGCGAGGAGTGGCCCCCACGGAGCGCCGGGGTTGCGGATGGGCGGCCGCGGGGGGCTCGGCGGGGGAGAGGGGACCCTGAGTGTGCCCGCGCGTGGCTGCGTGTGCCCGCGCGCGCGCCAGCCTTTGTGGGGAAGCGGCGCGGCGGTGCCTGCGTGTCCCCGGTGCGTGTGCGCGCGGGTGCTTGGCGCCCTGTTTGTGTAGGTGTCTGGGTGTGAGCGGAGAGGGTGCGTGTGCGCGCCGCGCGCGGGCCCCGGCCCCTGGAGGAGCCGTGTTAGCGGCTGACTCCGCAGGACGCTAGGCTGTGGGGGTTGTTTTTCTCTAGGAGGCCGGGGTGCGGAGGATGGGGAGGGGTCTGAGTGTCCGGCTGGCTGCAGCCTGGTGGGGGAGGTGGGGCGCCGCTATCGGGAGGATGAGTGCAGCCTGACAGCATCTTTTTCTCCGCGGTACCCAGTTAAGCATGGGAAGCTGTCGGGTTTGTTCCGCCAGGATCCCGCACAGATTCGGACTGTGAGGGTGAGAGCCCTCCCCCACGTGTGTTCGTGGGGAAGAGCAGTGGGGTTCAGTTGTCATCATCCCATCTGAGGGTCCTGGGACTGGAGTCCAGTCCAAAAAAGATGGGGAGTGCTCTGTGTGCTCCCCACCCCCACCCCGTGGCCAGAAAATGCCCCGCACAGGCACTGCTACGGTGCACCCCTGGCTCGCGTCTGAAGACAGCACCCTGGCGGCACAGTCCACGCACACCCCTGCCTCTACTTTCCAGTCTGAGTCAGCTGTCATCCCGATCCCGCCCCATTCGTGCCCAACACCTCGCGGAACCTTCCTGGTCTCCCCCCCCTCCCCCACCATGGCAGCTGCGTGGGCGCCCCTCCATCCCAGGCTTGAGGCAGGCCCCTTTTCCTCCTGGCTTCTGCAGGACCCAGCACCTGGGTTTGTCTGCCCACATCCAAACATGTGGTGGGCCTGGGGGAGCAGGGGGAGGGGTTCAAAATGGCTGCCAAGATGGCTGGTCGCCTTCCTGCCTCTCTCCCCCCCCCTCTCTATCTTCTCTCTCTCTCCCTCTCTCTCTCCTCTCTTTCCCTTTCTCCCTCTCTCCCTCTCTCTCTCTCTCTCCCCCTCTCCCTCTTTCTGCTTGCCCTGTTCCCTTCCAGAATAGCGGAGGAGAGGGGTTGGACAATGTGGGGAGGACGTGAGGGACACTCGTGGGTGGGTGTCTGCTCTGCGCCTCTTGACCTCAATGCTGCTTGGGGAGAAGCTGCCGGGCCCTGGGCTCCCCTCTCCAGCAACCTCAAGAGCCCGCCTGAGCTTGTAACCTGGCCGCAGACCCAACCCCCTTGGCCTGGCCAATAGCTTGGGGCTCCCTGCCCTCCACCTGCTCTCCTAGGCCTGGCATCCTGAATTGATTATTGGGGTGTCAGGGGGGCCCCATGGAGGGTCCGTCTCGCTCA
>JAQQAC010023519.1:8232476-8255444 GCA_029783875.1 Phataginus tricuspis | reverse complement strand
GGGGGGGCAGGTGACTTCTCCTTCCTCCCTACTCCCCTCCCACTAATGCTGAATTTATTACTTAAAAGTAGGATGAAAACAGGGAGAATAAGAGAAGGAATACAACCTTCATTATCATATCGAGAAAATTATCCGTGATTTTCCTAACTAGCAATTTGCCTGCCATGCCGTTCAGAACTGACTTGCCCATTAATTACAGAGATGAAAAATCATCTGGAAAGCGGAAAAGGGAACTAATTCGATCCCTGGCTGGCGGTAGTGGCACCCCTGCACTGGGCCACATCCGGGAGTGCTCGCCCTCCTGCCGGCCCTCCGCCTTCCTCCTCCTCTTCCTCAGTGACCTCCCGCAGGGTCTGACCCCTCCCGGTGCCCGTCCCTCTTGCGTCCAGTGCCCCACCAGGCCCTCCTTCCCTCCCTCCAAGGGTGCCCATCCCAGTACCCACCCGCAGGGAGCTGGCAGAGGCATTATCCCCAGTCTCCTGAGCGGATGCTTTGGCTGCCCTTGGGCACGGAGCAGGCGCCCAGGGCTGGGGGAGGGCCGGGAGCCAGGGACCAGTGCACCTGGGGCTTCCGGGAGGAGGTGCGAGGCAGGAGGGTTTCTATTCCCAGCTTGCCCTGGGAGCCTCTTCTCCTGAGGGCCCCCCAGGAGGACCCCGCGGGCGCAAGGGGGAGGGCCTGCGAGCCTCGGGCTGCTCAGGAGTCTGCATCCTGCGTCCAGTGGCCCGGACTTCTGGCCTCCGGGCCTCCTTGTCTGGCACCTCCACCTGCTTGCGGAGGCTGCCTGCTACCCAGTCTGGTGTTTGTGACCTCCCTGCGCATCCAGGTTGAAGGGAGAGTGTGAGGTGCTTCAGCCCCAGTGTGGGCGCTTGGAGGAGGGTGCAGATCTGCCGTACTGGGTAACCCTAATAAGGAGCAGGAAAGGCGGGACCCCCCATCCCTACCCACTGGCCACTGGGGAGCTGGAGCTTGAGGTCTCTGCCCCCTGCTGCTCTCTAGCCAGCATGGCCAAGGACATGGAAGGCTCTGATTTCTGTGTGGGCCCCTCTTGAGGATCCAGTTTCCAGGTGCCAGACACTTCCCCTCCTCCAAGCCCCTCCGTGGTGGGGGTTCCGGTCTGAAACCCTCCCCAGGTCAGGTCTTGGCCACCCGTATGAAAGAGGAAAGTGGAGTGTCAGGGTGGGAGTGGGGTTCCTGAATAGAGGTGAGAGAGAGGGTCCGGCCACCCGTGGAATCCAGTTCTCTTGTCAGACGGCTCTCTGCTCCCGTGCGTACCTGTTCTGTGTGTGATTTGGATGGTGACCTGGCCGAGCCTGCGTGCCGCCACTGTCCAGTGGGCTGGTCCTCTGTTCACAAGGGTCCCCTGTGTGCTGGCATTCATGAATCTTATAGAGGGGGCGGCCCTGTGTGTTTCTGTGGCTCCATGCACGAGCACCTGTCTGTGTCTTGGGTGCACTGGCAGGCATGCGCCCACTGTGCCTACACGGGGTTCCTTGAAGCGAGGCTGGGTGCACCTCCACAGGCAATCTGTGAACACTTGCCAGGTGTTCTCAGCCGGTGCCAGGCGGGGGATGCCTGGGGGACATTGCCCAGGTCCTGTTCTTACGGTGCTCACATAAGTGACTGTGGTCAAGGGGCTCATGTCACGGGAGTTAGAGAAAAGGCTTTTGTGTCCCCTCCAGAGTGGCCAGGATCTCAGTTGGGGAGAGACAGCCCCAGACTCCTAAGGCAGAAGCCCCTGCATCCGGCACTATAGCAGTCCCAGCATATGGGGCATCCGGTGGCCTGGCCCTGCACAAACCGGTCACCTCTTCCCCCTTGGCCCATGTCTCTTTGCTGCTCTGCCCACATGCTAAGCACGATTCTACTCCACGGCCTTTGCACTGGCTGTTTGTCCCCCTGGGGGTCACACCCTGACATCTGCAAGGCTTTTGTTTCTTCACCCATGTCAGACGTCATGTCCCCAGTACCGTTTACCCCGTTCAACCTGTTTAAAACTGCAGCCTTGTGACTTTCCATAGCATGGATGGCTTTTTGCACAGGGTGTAATTTCTGGATTTGGGGGGCCTGTTGGTTTATTGTTGGTGCCCGGACCAACCAGGGTCTAAATGCTCAGGGAGTTTGTCACTCAGTTTATCTTTGGATGCCCCGCGCCTGGGCTCATACCTGGCCCACAATAGGTAATTCAAGCAATCTTACCTGAGCGAATGGGAGGGGGCCTCTCCAACGACTGGAGACCCCCAGGTGACTCCAGGGGCAGTGTTCGCTGAGGGCTTCTGTGGAGCCAGCCCCCTCGAGGATTGAGGGCTGCCCACCGGGGGCCTGGAGCAGGCCAGCTCTGACCCTGTCCTGGGTGCACACCCACGAGGGCTCTCTCAGAGGTGGCCTCGTGCCCGCTCCGGTGCGTGAGGGCATCTGCATAGCCAGGTGGCTCCCCTGCGGGCATGGGCGCTACAGGGTTTAGACGCTCGAGGGGCAATGTGGGGGTCCCTTGCCCTTGGTGGAGATAGGACCCCCAAGGTCAAGGCCTGAGCAGCCCCTCCTCCCAGGGGTACTGTCCTAGCCCTTCTCTCTGGCGGATGGGACCCTCCGCCTTGTTCTGGTCTGCCCTGGCCCTGGGGCACTAGCCAAGCAGACGCATCCTGCATCCCCACCCCCAACTCCAAAGTGTAGGGGAGGTGAGTTTCAGTAAATAGATGCCCAGGCTAAGCATAGCCCTGCCCCCCAAAGCTAACAATAGCCAGAGTCCCCCTCTCAGAGGCAGAAAATACCCAGCAAGTTGGGAATGGGCGGGCCAGGAAGCCAAGTGGATGGAGCTCCTGTCTCGCCACCCGGGGGGGGGGGGGGGTGCCGGGCAGGCAGGAAAGGGCCCCTCTCTAGGGCAGTCCTGACATCCGGCCCGAATCATCCTTGGTGAGGGCCGTCCTGTGCACCACAGGGCTTGTGGCCCCATCCCAGGCCTCCACTCTTCAGATGCCAGGAGGGTACCACCACCCAGTTCTAACACCCGAAACTGTCTCCAGACGCTGTCAGACGGCCTGGGCTGGGTGACAAACTTGTTTTCCATTGAGAACCACTGCTGTAGAACCCCAGCCCTTTGGAAATGGCAAAACCTGAGCCCCCTGGCCCTGCAGAAAGAGGCGGTGAACAGGCCCTAGGTGGGCAGCTCCTGCCCTGGGGCGCCCTCCAGCTGCTCTCAGTGGTGGAGGTTGGGGTACCCATGGATGCTGATGAGGGGGTACACTTACACACTTAAGTCCAAGGCAAGTCTGGTGCGGCCTGCCTGTCACCTCCCTGCCCTCACCTCCTGCCACTTCCTGATAGTCACACTGGCCTCCCCACTGGTCCTCAGAGATGCACAGGCTGGTCCCAGGACCTTTGCACAGGCTGTGCCCTCTGCCTGGAATTCTTTTCTCCTCCTCAGAATCTGTATAGCTCCTCCCTCACCTTTGCAGGACTTTGCTGGAGAGTCTGACCTTTCTAGATCACCCTATTTAAAATCACATACTCACAGCCCTGCACATACACACAGAGCCTCTTCTCCACGATTCCAGTGCGTCGCGGAATTGGCTTCTTGAGTACTCTGGCTCATCCACAGCTCTCTCTCCAGCATTTAAATCAGTCCCCGGCACATAGTAGGTGCTCTAAAAAGGCCGTGTGGAATCGCTGAATATTATTTCAAAGCCCCACAGCCCCCACCCTGTTTTCCTGAGGAATTTAGAGGAGGAACGTCAGGGCCTCCACACCTAGCCTGAAGTGGACAGAGCCGGGATCTGAACGTCAGACCCTAGGACATAAGGTTGCCATGCCCAGAACCTCTTCCGTCATGTCTGCTGGGCACCATCTTCCCCTCCTCCAGTCCCTGCATCCGCTATGCTGCCCCTTCACCGCAGCATCTGGAGGCTGGGAGCCCCCTCCTGCCTTTCACCCTCGGCCTCGGGCCCTGGTTCTGGTTCTGCTCTGCCATGGCCATAGTGTGAGGCTCTGAGATGGGCAGTGAACACCTTAGGGTGGAAACGGACCACAGGCCCCCATGGTACAAACCAACAGTGGTGCCGAGTTCAGGGGAGGTGCCTGGCCCGCCTACAAATCGGGGAGGCCTTCCTGGAGGAGGGGGCTTTCCAGCTGCAGCCTGGAGGGGAAGGGAGGGAAAAAGTAGAGGGGAGGGTGAGTATGTAAGAGGGAAGGACCCACCATGGGGTCAGAAAGATGGTGGCTCAAGGGGGAAAAGGGAAGATGTTTCATGGCCTGAGTGTGGAGAGAGGAAGCTGGAAGCTGGTCTTGGGGGCAGAAGGACTGGGTGTCCATTTGCATTTGTACTTGTCTGTGGGTCTTCTGGGGAGGCCCTTAGAGGGGCTGAGCCCGTGAGACAGGGCCAGGACATGCAGCGTGAGCTCCCCCTGGCTCCTGCCTGGAAGAGAACCTCAGGGGCAAGGAAGGCCTGGAGGCCGGCAGCAGGGGAGGTCACTGCGGCCCGTAGGCATGGGGAAGGCGTAGTGGCCTTGAGACATTAAAGGCTGGTGTGGAGTTTTCCAGAGGGACTTGACATGGTTTGGGGGACAGTTGGTGGGGGGGCGGGTTGGAGGAAAGCGGGGGATGGGAGAAACTGCAGGTTACTGGCTTTGACAGCTGGGTGGACGGGGAGAAAAGGAGGGGTAGAGGTAGGGAGCACCTTGAGCTCTCAGCAATCCCCTACCCCCAAAAAGCATACGAATACACACAGTCTAATCTACCCTCGGCCGCAGCAGGAGTCTGTGAGCACTTGAGTCAGGCTGGGACGTCTTCTGCGCGGTACCCTCCACGGCTCCCACCTTACTTGGAGAAGAAGGCTGGGTCCCCTGCTCTGCCCACAAGGCCCTGCATGCTCTGCCCTGTAACCTCCCACCTCTTCCCACTCCCACCTTGACTCACTGGGCCACAGCCAGGCTCCGGCCCATCCCTACCTCAGGGCCTTTGCACGTGTCGTTCCCTTTGCCTTGGAGACCCCCCAGGTATGTAGATGGCTCACCTCCCTGGGACCTCTGCTAAAATATCCTCTTCTTAGTGAGGCGTCCCTGGACCACCCTGTCTCCATTTGCACCCACACATAAACACCCCCTCTGTCCCCCTCTGGCCTATATTCCTCCAAAGCCCTTGTGATCCCATGGGAACTAGGTGACAATCCACTGAATAGATGACCTGTTCTCTGAGTCTGTGTCGACTTCGTTCATTAAACAAATTAGCAAGGACCCACTCCTTGCCCAGGGCAGGACACGCAGCAGGGAGCCAGACCAAGCCGTGATGGCACTTTCCCTGCATCATTCCCCAGCTCGTGGCCAAGACAGACGTTCAGCAGCAGAGCCCCAGTCTCATTAGGGGAGTGGAACGTGGAGGCCCAGAGTTCTGTGAGTTTTCCTTGCAGGGGAGAACTGTGCAGGCAGTCCCGGCGGGCAGAGCCTTTTGGAGGAAGAGGGAGCCCTGGCACCGTGTGTGTTAGATGGAGGCAGGCATGGGTGAGTTAGGGACGGAACCTGGGGAGGCCAGGGCAGAGAAGGTGGTGAGAAGCTAGCAGGAGACCAGGGCCTGAGATGCCATGTGAGGGCATCTGAGGCAGTTGGGAGTCATGGAGGATTGTAGGCAGGGAGTGGCTTTTGCACTTGGGTTTTCATTTTGCAAAGATCACTCTGGCTGCAGGGAGGAGGCTGGGGTGGAGGGGGCTGCTCTGAATGGCCTCCATCCCTCTGCAGTCCAGCCCTCTACTCGGCAACCACAGTGACCTTTTAAAACTTCCAAGGCAGACACGCCCCCCCCGCCCCCGACCCCGTCACTACAGTGCCAGTGTCCAGTGGGAGAGAGATGTAAAGCAAGTTGGTGGGTTGCGAGGCGGGCACGCTAGAAGGAGTGCCATGGAGGAAAAAGCCAGGACGGGATGTAGGAGTGCCCGGGCCAGCAGGGCTTCCCCGAGCAGGCTGCACTGTAAGGAGGTAAGGCGGACGCTGTGCGGGTGTCAGGAAGAGGGACAGCTGGGGCAAGAGCCCCGGTGTGGGACAGTGCCTGGTGTTTCCCTCCAGGAATGTGGGAGCTGAGCGAGCCAGGAGGAGCGGTGGAGGAGGGGAGGGCAGCGAGGGGCTGCGGGACCTCGTGGGCTGCGGGGAGGACTTTGGCTTGGCTCTGAGTGATGTCGGAGCTGGGGAGGCTTCTGAGCAGAGGAGGGCAGGTGGTGACCGGACTCGGGTGCTCACAGGTGCCCTCTGGCGGCTGTGTGGGGAACAGGCTGTGGGCAGCAAGGGTGGGAACCTGGAGACCTGGGAGGAGGCCACAGGGCTGCAGCGGTGGGGAGATGAGGGAGCTGGACCAGGGAAGGTGCCGAGGACTGGGGAGAGGTGAGCAGATGCTGAAGGAGGAGCAACAAGAACTTCCGGTTGGTTGTGGAGGTGAGAGGATTGGGGTCCAGGAGGATGGGAGGGGTCCTAAGGGCCTGGGGGACTGGGCTGCCCTCCACAGGAATGTGGGGAGATAGGGGTTGTGGAACTGAAGGTTTGGCAGGGATCCTGCCCTCCCAGAGCCCACAGTCCCTTTCCCCGAGGAGGGCTATGTGCCAGGCACTCTCCGGGCACCTGTACCGTCTCTGCAAGATACGTCTGTTACTCCTGAGCAGAGATGGGGGGGTGGCTCAGAGAGGTCAAGAGCCTGGCCTGAGGCCACACAGCAGATTCAGACCTAGGACCCAGACTAGTACCTACCCTGCAGCCTGCCACTTACCCACTCTGCCATGCCCCCAGGGCTTCCTGGAGGAGGTGGGCCTGTGGAGCTGGGCCCTCAGGCTTCTGGGTCGGAGGCAAGAGGCAGGAGACTCCAGTGCGGAGGGCGGGGCCATGAAGGGCCCAGCACTCCCTGTCGGTGCCCCCCAAAGGCATTCAGACTCCCACCCACTCGGGCAGAGTGTTGCCACGGCAACCTCACTCTAGGGCAGGCTAGAAGCGCCCCCTCTCCTCCAGCATCTGGTTCTCCTCCTGTCACCCTCCCTGCCCTGTCCCAGGGCACCCGAGGACAGAGCCTGGGCCCTGTCGCCCAGCCCCGGCACTCCCGCCGCGCGCTCCCCCTTGACTGGAGACTGGCGTGGGGATCTGACGCAGGCGCTGAGGCCAGCTTCAGGGCAGGTGGGCAGGGTTGGACATGCGTGGGGCCCAGTCACCCTCTTGGCAGGAGGGCAGCGAGCCCTCCCTTCCGTGGGTTAAGTTGGGACCACCCAGGTCCATTAAGGCTCTAGGTGAGGCCGGACGCAGAGGCTCATGTGGCCCCGTGGGGGCGGAACCTCCGGGCACGTCCGGCTCTGAGGGCGCTCAGGCACACGGACACAGCCAGAGCCGGGAGGAGGGGGGCTCTCCCCAGCCCAGTTCCCCAGCTCCCCATGCCCAGCCGGAGGGGCCAGCCTGCCTGGCTTCAAAGCCCTTACCAATCGGGCTTTATTTTGCCACCATCTAATGGGAGAGAGAGAAAAACCAATCCTCATGCCCGCCTCGCAATCCACCTCCTCCCAGGTCTCCAGGCTCCCTAAATATAGATGAGGACTTTATTCTCCTCATCTGTAGAATGTGGGTATGTATGTCCCCCCCTTACTAAATTCTCGTGAGGATTAAATAACACGTATGTGTCTGGTGCTCAGAATGGGACACGGAGGAGTCAGCCGCTGTCCCTGGCATCGAGGGCAGTTCTCCGGGCATCGAGGCACCGGAGTCCCCAGCTGGCAGCCCACCCCACAGTTCGTAAAGCTTCCCCAAAGTTGGGCGGCCCAGGACCCTGCCTCCCACCCGCCCCGTGGGCCCTGACCCCCATGTGGGCGGCTAGGGCCGCCGTGACAGAGCGCCCCAGACCAGGCGCTTGAATAGCGGAAACTGATCGTCTCGCTGTTCTGGAGGACGGAAGCCTGAGCTCAGGGTGTCAGGAAGGCCGGGTCCTCCCGGGGCTGCGAGGGAGTCTGTCCCGGCTTCTGGTGGCTTGCGGGCAACCCTTGGGGCTCCTTGGATTGTAGACTCGTCACCCTGGTCTCTGCCTCCATCTTTCTGTGGCTTCCAACGTGTCTCTTTTTTTTTTGACGGGATGCGCCATTCAATCCCTGACACCCCCTTCCCAGGGCCTCAGTGATGGTCAGGCCTGGGTCTCCCAGGTAGCTCCCACTGTCCATGTCTGGCCTTGCCTCCCCACTTAGGAGGGCACCAGGCGGCAGACGGGACTCCCCAGGGCCATGGGAGCACAGTCAGGCCAGGAGGAGAAGGACAGAGATGACCCTCAGTCCCCAGCACCCCAGCTCCAGCTCCGAGCCAGGACTGGCTCTAGGGGTGCCTGGGGCTTCCTGGGGAGGGGGTTTCAGGGAGCAGCAGGCAGCCCGTGGGGAACACTTTCTGTACCCCTGAGGCAATGGTGCCTAGTTGGTGTGGGGTGGGCTTGGCCCCCAAGTCACAGGGCAGAGGCCCTGTCCCCAGGCATCCCCATCACTGTCTTTACCTTGCATTCATGTGGTAAATAAATATTTGAGGAACGACTATGTGTCTAGGTGCTAGGAAATGGCCTTGGGAGCGTCCATTCTCCTGTGGGTACAAAGGAAATTAAATAAATTTTGGACAAATAAAGTCACAGAATAGTGACACGATCAGTGGTGGTGACAACTGCTACAGGGGACACTTTGCAGTCACTCTGTTGCAGGCATGGCCCTGGAATGAATTCTTGTGAATGAATTCGGCCTGTGGCACGACTACTCTCTGATGCATCCCCGTCTTACCCAGAGGAAAGCGGACGCACAGGAGGCTGTGGGGTGGTGGGGGGTGCACAGGCAGGCGCTGACCACAGGGTGCTGGCGTTCAGGTGGCAGAGGCTCACCTACATCTCGGAGGAGGGCAGCCCTGAGCTGAGACCCAAGGAACATGGGGACAGGGACACGGACTGAGGAGGGCTTTGTGGTAGGAGCGGGGGGGGTAGCAGGAGCTGAGGTGTGCACGGCCTCACGGGCCGCAGAGTGGGACCCATTGCAGGGGTTTACACAGGAGAGTGGAGTGTGGAGATGGTCTTTAAAAGAACCCTTCCGTGGAAATAACCCAAGTGCTCATGAAAATGAACAGATAAACAAGATGTGGTTCCTCTGCACGGTGGAATATTACTCAGCCATGAAGAATGATGTACTGACACAGGCTACAGTGTGGGTGAACCTCAGACGCATTTTGCTGAATGAAAGAAGCCAGACATAAGCGACCACATGGTGTAGGATTTCATTCATAGGAAACGTCCGGAAAGGGAATTCATAGAGACAGAAAGCAGGTCGGTGGTCGCCAGCAGCTGGGGAGTGGTTGCTCGTGGGGACGGGGTCTCTGTTTGGGGTGATAAGGTTTTGGAAGTAGATTGTAGTGTCCAAACAGTGTAAGAATGAATAATGAATTGTATGCTTAAAAATGGTTGAAAGGACAAGTCTTATTATGTATATTTTATACCACATTTTTTAAAGGCCTCCTGGCTTCCAAGGGCAGCCCGGACAGCAGCTAGAGGGCCTTCTGGGGGGGAGACAGTGATACCAGGTCTGGAGGTACAGACCCAGGGCCTACTCCCGAGTGAGACATGCAGGCGGGAGAAAGAGGAACCGAGGGTTTAGATCTCTGGGGTTTCATCCCAAGGACCTGGGAGGACGATGGGGCCACGGACTGGTACGGTGGGCTTTGTTTTGGTCTAGTCAGCCTGCGATGCTTGGAGACCCCAATAGAGGTGTAGGTGGTAAGGAGAAGCAGGGGTGGAGCGGGAACATGGGAATTGTCATGGTAGAGATGGTGCCTAAATCCCTGAGGCTGGTTGGGATCCCCAAGATGGGGGTGTGGATGAGGAAGCGGCCTGGGGATTCCCCCTGGGGTCTCACTGAGCTGGGATGCACCCTGGGAAGAGGGAGAGGAGCTGCGTCACTTAGACGCGTGGTCCTTGCGGCCTGACCCGTGATGTGTTGTGCTGGGCACGCTGGGATGGTCCTGTGCTGGCCTTCCGTGTGCGTAGACTGTTGTCCCAACAAGAACCCTGCAGATTCGAGATGCTAAGGGCACTGGGGCGGGGGCGGGGAAAGGACTGGCTCAAGGTCAAGTCAATGGCAGGGTCAGGGTCCCGACCTTGTTGGGTCAGCTGCCCCCTACCTCCCGCCAAGCCTGGCTTAACTCACTCAGGAAGAGCCAGACGGGGGAGTGTCCATCGGCCAGGGGTCAGTTCCTCCTCTGAGCCTGACCATGGCTGGAAGATGCAGTGTGGGGGAAAATGGGGTGGTGAGAAATGCCCCTCCCTCCCCAGTGCAAAATTGTAAATTGCTGTGAAATGAACAGAAAGTGGGGGCCAGGGCGGGGTGGGCATCTTGCCCCAAGAGTGTGCTGCTCCGATCTTTATTTCATGAGAACCTGTGGCAAGTCCCCTCAAGGAGCTCATGGTCTGTCTAGCGGGAAAGGCGGACAAAATTCCTAATAGAAACAGGTAATTTCAGGGGCAGTTGAGAGCTGTGAGCCAGAAGGGCAAAGGGGTGGTGTGTGAAGGCGGCAGGGGTGCTTGGGGTCGGTTGCTGTGCTGGGTTGACTTCAGAGTTGAACCCTGAACAGTGAGAAGCCGCAGCAGGCATGCAGGGATGCTGGGAGAGCATTCCAGGCGAGGGACCAGCCCACGCAAAGGCTGGGGGCTGAATAGCGGCTGGAGCAGTCTAGGAACAGGAAGGAGGTGCATTGGAGAGCATGGGGGCACCAGATTGCCAGAAGCCTCTAGGCCCCGGTGAGGGGCAGAGACCCTGGTGGAGAGCTGATGGGAAGCTTAACCCTTGGATCTGCGTCATCCAATGATCCCTTAGCACTGACTGGAGGCAGGGAGGCTGGGAGGCAGAGGCCAGCGTAAGCATCCAGGGTAGCATGATGGTGGCTTGGTCCTGGGGGATGGCAGTGGGGTCCACAAGTAGGTTGGGGGGACACTTTGGAGGCAGAGCCCTTAGCATTTGCTGATGGAGCCTTAAAAAGGCAACGGTGGGGAGGGGCGAGGAATGGAGGAAGATCCCTAAGTTTGGGGTTTGAGAGGCATTCAACAAATACTCATTGCTGTGTACCAGGCCTGTGTTAGAAGCTGGAGATGGGGCTGTGCGCAAAACAATCCAACAATCCCTGCCTATGCAGGGGCCTTTCCACACTAGAGATAAATAGTTACATTTGGACAAAGGTCTAAGGGAGGTGAGGGAGCAGA
Organism: Phataginus tricuspis; assembly: GCA_029783875.1. NCBI lineage: Eukaryota > Metazoa > Chordata > Mammalia > Pholidota > Manidae > Phataginus > Phataginus tricuspis. The sequence continues at coordinate 8,244,230 of JAQQAC010023519.1, read as the reverse complement.
AGGAACTGCCAGGTGAGTAACTGGTGGGCAGAAGCAAACTGAGAAAGTGGCAAGTGCAAAGGCCCTGGGGCGGGGCTAGGTGTGGCAGGAGGCAGAAGTGGAAGGAGCAGGAATGGGACCAGAGGTAACTGGGCTGGTGGACAGGCTTTTGTTTCAGGGGAAGGATAGTAGTCAGGCCTCTGCTGAGAAATTCCCAGCTGGAAATAAGAGATTTGGAAAGTACAGCTGACCCTTGAACAGGGTGTGGGGGGGCCCCCTGTGCAGTTGAAAATCTGCATATAACTTTTGACTCCCCCAAAACTTAACTGCTAATAGCCTACTCTTACTGAGAATATCAAGTCGATTCACATGTATTTCGTATGTGACACATATTATATACTGTATGCTTACCATAAATTAAGCCAGAGAAAAGAAAATGTTTTTTTTCCAATTGTCACAAACCTCCAAAACATTTTTTAGTATATTTGTTGGAAAAAAATCTGTAAGTGAACCCGTGTGGTTCAAAACCGTGTTTGTTCAAGGGTCGTCTGCATTAGCTGGTGATGGTGTCGAGACTGTGGGACGGGAGAGGACAGAGTGGGGGGTTGCATACTGGAGGGGGGCAGTTAAAACACGCAGTGGTGGTCCTCCTGAGAGAATGTGCATTTCCTGCAAGTTCCTGGCTGGCCTGGTGCTGCTGTGCCAGGCCACGCTTGGAGAACTGGGGTGTAGCTAAAGCAAAGGGCAGAGAATACAGGTCTGTCTTGATTGGCAACCTTGAAAGGGTCCCGGGGAGATGGAGGCAGCGAGAAGAGAGAAGGGGGGAACAGTGGGTCAGAACCAAGCCCCCCTGGAGCAGTGTGCGGAGCTGACTGGCAGACAGGGGTGGGGAGGACTACAGGGGCGACATACACACCCCCCTCGCCCTCCCCTGCCCTCCAGGGGCCACCTCCCATCCCACCTGCGTGTCTCTAGCTTTTCCCCCCCAAGGGCCCCCCCTGAGGGGAAAGAAGGGACTCGTCCCTGGTCCCCAATCTGTGGCGCCAGCCAGCTGGATTCTAATTAGCTACCAGAGCAAGAAACAGGAAGCAGGAGAGCTGGGGGTAGGGGCTGGATTCCTGCCGAAGACAGGATGCTGCAAGTCGGGGCCGGGATGCCTAGGTCCCCCCGACCAGGACTCGAGGCTGGGTGGGGAAGCCCGGCAGGGGAGACGGAAGGGCAGGGTCAGGATTGGAGATGGGGAAGAAACTTCAGGAGGCTCTTTCTGCCCGGTGAGTGCGGCCCCGGAGCCCTAAGGAGCTGTCCCTGCCGCCTGAGGGGACTGTCAGACCGTGGGAGGGGCTCCTGGGTGGTCAGTTTGGGTCCGAGGTGCCTGGTGGGGTGGGTCTGCCGCCGGGAGGGATGGGGGGTGCAGTGTGAACCAGAGGTCCTGGAGGAGCGTCCACCTCTGGCTCGAGGGTGTGGTTTCCGTCAGACACAGGCTGTTAGAGGACGTGCTCAGGAGAGGAGCCCGGGGCCCCCTCGGGAACTACAGGATGGCAGCGCTCAGCCACCGGGTGGAGGAGAGGGGGCCAGCCCGCCCTCTTCCTGGGCCCGCTGGGGGCTGAGCCCTGCCCCTTCCTCACTCTCCCCGGTCCTCCCCAGGCTGGTGGGCTGGGCCGCGGTGCCCACCTGGTGATGTGGGGCAAGGCCCCCGGCACCGGCTTCTGAGCGCCCCGGACGTGCCCCCCGGCCAGCACCATGGCCCGCCTGGCCGCTGTGCTCTGGAGTCTCTGCATTACTGCCGTCCTGGTCACCTCGGCCACCCAAGGTAGGTGCTGCTGGGGGGACGAGGGAGGGGTCCTGCCTGCAGAGTGCAGCTGGGAACGCAGAAAAAAACCCTTGGTGAAGAACCACAGCCTCCACCCTCCCCTTGGTTCTGGTGAAACCGGGCCAGGGAATATTGGAGATTGCATCCCTGGGGGGAGTCCCCAGACCAGCCCCTCACCCCAGTACCCAGGGCACCGGGGGCCGTGCCACCAGGCGTCCCAGAGCCTGGGGCCCGGGCTGTGGCCTTCTGGGACCAGGGCGGGCCTTCCTGGTGAGCCAGTGTGCTGCTGTCGGGTACGTGTGTCTCTGTGATTACATCTCTGAGACTCTCGCTGGGAAGAAGGCTTAATTAAGGCGTGCCCACTGACGTTTATTTAGAAACAACTAATTACCCAGCTCGGCCCCAAGCCTGCCTGCCCACCCTCACTGATTACACCATTACTGTCCCCATGGCGGCTGGACGGGGGCAAGGGCGGTGCGGGAAGGGAGGCAGAGAGAAGGGTGGCCTTGCCCCCTCGCCCTGGGGGCACAGTCCTATCTGGAGGGTAAAGACAGGTGGCAGACCTGTCCCCCAGTGTCCCCTCATAACACCCCACCCATCAGAAAGTCACAAAAGTGGCGGGGGCTTCGCTCAGCTGTGCCCCAGAGCCTTGGTATTGTCCTGGCCAGCTGGTACCCTCCGCTCCCCCAGCACCCGTGTTTCCTGCCCATCCGGGTCCTGCCCCACAGCCCCAGCTGGTCCGGGAGGGGCCGCTTCCACCCCCAGACCCATCTGAGCCAGCCCTCCACCCCCAGCCTCTCCGCCAGGCCCAGGAAGGGCTAAAATTAGCTGTGGGAGCAGATGGTACTAGAGGAACACATGGAAAAACTTTCTCCCAAGTTAAGACTCGACTCACCCCAAAAAACCCCGGGGGCCCCTAGCTGCTATCCCCTTTGGGTCGCCTAGCAGGCCTGGGAGGGACAGGGTCCTGGAAAGGGGCCTGCTTGGCTCTGCTGCCACCATGCACGGGCACTTCTCACCTGCAAGTGACTCTGCTCACAAGGGAGCCTGGGGCCACTGCCTCACCCTGCACACGCCACACGTCAGCACGCTGCTGTGAGGGGGGAGCTGCCGGCTCCTGAGAGAAGGACCTGGGCCCACAGAGGTGGTCAGAGAATGGACGAGGCCACCAGCACAGAGTGGCCAGGCTGGGATTTAAACCCGACCATCTAAGTCCTGAATCAGAGTCCTCAGTCCTGTCAATGCACAGGATGGGGACTGATATGACCCCCACCCCCCGACCCCGGGAGCTGGACCGGCCCAGGCAGGGCATGTTCTTCCGTTGTCACAGTGACCCTGGGAGGTTACCCAGGTGATGATAACCAGAAGGCCCCTCACTAGGCGCTGAGGCACCATGCTCAGCACGTCCTTCTAGAACATTCTCTAATACATGGAATCCTCACAGTACAGCCCTGGGCTGTGGTGCCTGTTTTACAGATTGGGAAACTGAGGCCTGGAGATGCTACAGCAGTGGCTGTCCATACTCGAGCGTGCATAAGACTCACTGCTGGGCACATAGCTCCAAAGGCTCCTGGCTTCACGCCTGAGGCTCTGATTGGCAGGGGGAGGCCAGGATCTGCACTCTCCACCAGCCTCCACACAACGCCAAAGGACACACCCGGCCTGTCAGCTGGGAAGTGGCGAGGGCAGGCTCTCTGGTCTCTAGGACCTGAGTGTTTCCTCCCGCCCCCTCTCTGCACCTTGTGGGGCAGCGCGAAGTCAAGGAAGGGGCCAAGAGCACCCTCCCGTATGACACCCAATTACAAGTCCACGCGTCCCCCGATCACCCTCAGACGGATGATTTGCTAGACAGATTCACAGAATTCAGAAAAGCCGTTATATTCATGGTTACAGTTTGTTAGAGTAAACAGAAAGATTAAAATAAGGCAAAAGAAGAGAGGGGCCTGGGGCAAAATCAGGGAAGTTCCCCCAAGCCTTGGTGACCAGTCTTTACCGGGGCTTCGTCATGTAGGCACAGTTGTCCACCCGCACGGCTTATCTCAGTCTCCAGCCCTTCCAGAGGTCAGCTGATACCCAGAAGCTGCCCCACAACCTACCCCAGATCACCCTGACCCAAAACTCCCCCTGCAAATCACATGGTTTGTGTGCTGGTTTACTGAAGCTGCCGTAAAAAGTATCACGGACAGGGCCACATAAGCAACAGAAACGTATCCCCTCACGGTTCTAGAGGCTGGACGTTCAAGATCAAAGTGTCAGCTGGGTTGGTTCCTTCCCAGGGCTTCAAGGTTCTCACCCCTTGGCTTGCAGATGGTCATCTTTTGTGTCCGCACATCGTCTTCCTGCTGTGCGTGCCTCTCTGTCCAAATGTCCCCTTTCAGAGACATGCTTATCAGGCAGGACACTCCAGGGGCTTGGAGGCACACCCCACCCCCAGGAGCCGAGGGCAAAGGCAGACAGACTCTCCCTGAGCCAGGTTAATGGCCTTACTACATGGGGAGGGGTGCACGCTGAGAAGCCCATTTTGCAGGTGGATAAACTGAGGTTCGCTGTTCATCATCCGGGATACAGCTTAGCTGCAGGTGGCACCTCCTCAGCAGGCTCTTCTCCCACAGGCCTGAGCCGGGCGGGGCTCCCGTTTGGGCTGATGCGCCGGGAGCTGGCCTGCGAAGGCTACCCCATCGAGCTGCGGTGCCCAGGCAGCGACGTCATCATGGTGGAGAATGCCAACTACGGGCGCACAGACGATAAGATCTGTGATGCGGACCCTTTCCAGATGGAGAACGTGCAGTGCTACCTGCCCGACGCCTTCAAGATCATGTCGCAGAGGTGAGGGCCCTGCCCCACTGGGCTCCCAAGGCGGAGGGGCCACGGCAGTTCCTGGGGTCCCTGAATAAAGCTCCCTCTCATCCCCTGGCCAGGGAACCCACTCGCCTTTACTTTTATGCATTAGACACACGTCTCCTGAGCACCTGCTTGGTGTCAGGTCCTGTGCAAACAGCCAGTGAGACCCACCCCAACCACATGAGCCCTCATTCCAAAATTAGCAGGAGGCCATGGGGGCTTGCAACGTAAGGACAGGGGGAAGGTGTCCTGGGAGCTGAAGGGGAGCCCAGAGGTCTGCACACCTTTCCCTGAGGAGGTGACCTTTGAATACAGATGACAGTGTGTGTGCCTGTGAATGAGCGGGCGCTTGAGTGTGCGAGACCGTGTTTCTCTCTACCTGTGCGTTGGTGGGGGCGGGTATGCAGGCTGAGGCACTGCAGAAGCCTTTCTGTCACCCATGGCCAGTCCACTTAGAGCTGATCAGCTCTTCTTTCAAGTTATGTCCAGATCTGACCACTGCTTGCACCACCAACTACCCCGTCCCAGCTTGCACGCTCTCCTTGCCCACCTCCTGTTCCCGGCACAGCGGCCAGGGGGCGCCCGTGAGCGCCTGAGTGTGGGCACATCCTCTGCTCCGAACCCTCCACGCCTCCTACCTCACTTGGAGCAAAGGCCCTGCGCACTCTGCCCCGCCCTCTCCCGGCCCTCACCCCCCCACCCTCCCCCGGCTCACTCAGTCCCAGCCACTCTGCCTCCTGCCCCTTACCCGCGTCAGGCATCTTCCACTAAAGGCCTCCTCTGGGCCTTTGCGTTGGCTGTTCCCCCTGCCTGGATACTGTTTCCTGACACCTGCAGGGCTCCTCCCTGTGGTGGGAGGGGCTGGGGGTTGACCTAACTGCTCTCAGCTGAGGCCTCTGTAAAATCATAGCCACCCCCCTCGACCCCTCACCTGCTCCATCTTCCTAGCCCTAACTTCCATCCACAGTTCTGCCGGATATTTTGCCTCTTTATCACATTTATTTGCTTCCCTCACTGGGACTGGGAGGAAGGCTGGGGCCAGCTCTGCAGTTCCTTCGATGCCAATGGGCTGAGGATTCTAGAATATGTCATTGGGTGGGGGTTGCTGGGAGCCTCCTGTTTGGGGCAGGGGACAGGTGTGGTCAGGAAGCTCAGACGGGTGGGCTGACTGGAGCTGCCTCAGCCCCTCTGCTTTCCTCTCTTAAAGGTCTATCCCCCTCTGACAATCCGTCCCGTCCCCCTTCTCATCTCGGACACCTCTGCATGGGTTGTCCCAATCCTGCCTCTCCAAATTCTCCCAGCCCTCTGCTTTCATTCCGCACAGGCTTTGGGGTCTGGGGTATCCCCCACAGTCTCTTAGCACAGAGACCGGCCCGGTTCCGGGGCTCAGGGGCTCTTAGTTCTGGGGGGGACGCTAAGCAGTGTGGTTACCTTGGCCGAGGAACTGTAATGGGACCACTGCTCCACTGTCTTAAAACCTGGGGCCTCTGTGTATCAGTTAGGGTGCAGCTCAGCTACTCTGATAGAGTCACCCCAGAATAAATACAGTGACCCAAACAAGGTTGGAATTAGAAGACCCTCAGCACCCACTTCCCTCTGTCTCCAGGCCTCCTAGCCTTAGTCGGTCATGTGCGTGTCCAGCTGCAGGGAAGGCTGACACGTGCAATCTCCAGCTGGAAGGCCAGCAGTTTTCCCTTTTCTTCTTGCTACTGAGGTAAAATTCACATAACACAAAACTCATCATGTGGAAGTAAACAACTGAGTAGCATTTAGCGCATTCAAAATGTTGCGTGACCGCCATCTCTATCTAGTTCCAGAACATTCCCACAGCCCCAAAGGGAAACCCCGTCACTCCCCAGCCCCTGGCAACCACTGCTCTGTCTCCGTGGATTTGCCTGTTCTGGACGTTTCATATAAACAGAATCTTGAAACCTGTGGCCTCTTGTGTCTGGTTTCTTTCACTCAGTGGTGTTTTCAAGGTCCGTCCACGACGTGGCACATGTCAGAGCGTCCTGCCTTTTCCTGGCTGAGTGATGTATGCGTGGGCCACATTTTGTCCATCCATTCATCTGTTGGTGGACATTTGGGTGTCTCCACCTTTTGGCAACTGTATGAATGACGCTGCTGTGGATGTCCGTGTCCAGGTGTCTGAGTACCTGCTTTCAGGGCCTTAGGGAATATACCTAGACATGCAATTGCCGGGTCATAGATAACTGTGCTTAACCTTCTGAGGCCAGCGTTGTTTTTAAAAATGGGGATTGAAGTGGGTAGGTATGAGCATATCCTCAGTAGTTAATCACTTACTGGTTAAAGGCAGGATCGAAGAGAAGTTGTAAGAGTCCCATCTGCCCTGGTACCTGTCAGGAAGCCCCCCAGATGGCTTCCTGCATGCCCACGGTCAGGTCACTGTCCTGCCCGGCTGAGACCTTGATTGTGAGGACAGCCAGGAGAGGGGAAATACCTTTTTGCCGTTGTGAAGTAGACCTGCCTGTGACATGTTAGCGAGACTCCTGAGACGGGGTGGGGGTCTCAGAGCTCCCCATGGGGAATCGAGAATCGCGGCCCTTGTGCTGGCTGCAAACCCTCACAGCAGTCCAAAGGGCGGGACGTGTCCGAGACATGGTCCTGAGTGGACACAGACAGACAAACACTGAGCATTTCAGGAACAGCATGTCTGCAGATATCACCTTGCACGTGGGGCTTCACATCTCCCTCTTCCTTGAACAAAGGAGAGGCTTTAGAGTCAACTTAGGAAAAATACCAGGGGTACTCAGGCGGGATGAACAACGTCACGAAGGTGGCTGGGGAACAGGTTCACGGGGTGACATCTCTGGCCCAGCCCTGAACTTCATGCCCTGCAGGGGCTGGGAGTAGAGGAACTCCGTCGTGGGGGGTGAGAGGGAGCAGGCAGGAAACAGAAAACAGTGCCCACATGCAAGGCCCCTGGCCGCAGTCTCCCCAGCTCCTTCCTCTACTGACCCCGGAGGCCCCCCCCGGGTCTAGGCTTGTGTTTTCCCAGCTCCCTGTCTCTCCTCCGCAGGTGTAACAACCGCACCCAGTGTGTGGTCGTTGCTGGCTCAGATGCCTTTCCTGACCCCTGTCCTGGGACCTACAAGTACCTGGAGGTGCAGTACGACTGTGTCCCCTACAGTGAGTCATCTTGTTCCTCATGCAAACACGGGGCCCTCCCCCCTCCCAGAAGCAAGCGAGGAGGAGACACCTTGGTCTGCCCCCTACACACCCGCTGCAGGCACACAGGGCCAAGCTGAAGCCAGGCGCAAGGACGGCTGGGCCTGCTCCCTCCCTTACGCATTCTCTTCTCCCAGGTGCCCTTGTCAACACTTGGTCCCCGCCCGCCTCCCCGGATTCTCCCCATTCACAGGGCAACTTCTTCAGCTCTTGTTACCCTGGCCCACTCACCCGGCTTCTCCATGTGCCCCTGCCCGTTTAGGCACGCCAAGGCCACGCGTGTCTCCTCATTCCCTGCACCTTGACCTCAATGCCCTCTATCCCTCTGCCTCCCTCAGATCCCTTCCCTTCCTGACCGCCCCCAACACTCCTGCTCTTCTCACTCACTCACCCCACGTCCTCTCACACGCCCCCCTCCTGCGCTTTCCCTTCCCAGTCCAGGAAGCTGTGGAGGGGCAGACCACCCCCTGAGGCTGGGGGCGGATCCAGTGTGAAGGACTCGGGGTGGCTTTCCCAGATCCACAGCTCCTGGTTGGTTCACACATTGCCAGGACAGCACTTCCTGTCCGCAGGGGACATGCCCACCACGTCGGACTGAGGGTGTTCCCCACCACCCCCACCCAGGAGGCCTGAGGAGGGTGATCTAGGGAGCCGGGGGCCCGGCTTTCTTGCATCTGGCCAAGGGGAGCGAACAAAGACAGGGTCTCTCCTCCTCAGCGCCCCACCCTCAACACGGCCCCTCTTTCCTGTGCTCATGGCCCCTCCCTTCTCCCCACCGTCCATTTCCCCCAACCCCAGCTTCACGTGGCCGGCCTGGAGGTAGGGCCTCCAGGCAGAGGTGGGTGGAGGCAGAGCCACCAGGATGGCAAAATGTGGGGGGTCGGGGGCGGGGGAGCAGGAGGCCCTGTGACTTTCCCTCCTCTCCCTTCCCACCCCAGCCTTCCCCCTCAACCTTGGATTTCTCCTCGCAGGTGATGGCCTCTTCGCCAGGGTGAACAGGACCGCTTATGTGCTTCCGTAACTGCCTTCTTTCACTCCTCACGCTTTCCTTTCAGCAGCCACTGCCTGAGGGGGACGCCCAGCTGATCCTTGAAGCCTCCCCTCAGCACTGGGGACACTGCCCAACCCCATGGCTGGGGCAGTAGGGAGGGTGGACAGGAGGCGGGAGAGCATAGCACAGTAGGGAAATCAGGCTGGGTGGGACGCTCAGCCGGGCTCTTGGACTTTCTGGCTCGGAAACTTGAACAAAATGCCTTAATTTCTCTGGGCCTCTGCAGAAGGAGGCAGGAGTCCGAGAGCTCATACATGCGAAGCGCTGGGCCCAGGGCCAGCCACAGAGCCCGCTCCTCGCGGCAGAGGGCTGCGCGTAAACTCCCCCTTGGGCAGAGGTCTTGTTTTCACCCGCCAGTGCCCAGACCAGAGCCTGGCGCAGGATGTGCTCAGTGATGGGACAGGTGCAGGTGCCCTGCAAGCCAGCTGAGCTCCTACCTTCACCTGTAAGGACGGGAGGGCATCATATGCCTTCCCCCGGACGCTGCCAGGTGTAGAGAGAAGGTGGGTAAGGCTCCTCCGGAAGCCGTGGGCATAAAGGAAACGTGCCCGCTTTTGCCAGCACTGTGGTCTCAGCCACTTTGCTTTACCGCATAGAGCCTGTTTCCCCATGTGTAGATGGGGCTCTCAAAAGACTGCCCTGGGAGTGCCTGGCATGGCTCCTGGCACCTAGTAAGTGCTGGGCACATGGTAGTTGCTGCTTTTATTGTCACTCTTCATGACTTTTACCAGATATTATTATTGCTATTGGGAATCAAAAATAAAATCGATGACAGGTGATGAGCCCAGTTCCTCCTGAGGCCTACAAGATAAAGAGCAGGGAAAAAAAATCCCCTGGTCTGAGTGGAATCCAAACCTACTGGGCACCACACAGGTAAAGGAGCCATAAAAAGTTAGAGGGGACAGTGACTGTAATGGGGTTGGCAGGGGGGACCTGATGAGGGGGTAGTTTAATCACCATAATATTGCACATGTAATTGTAGATTAATGATACCAAAATAAATTATTTAAAAAAAAAAGTTAGACGGACTGGGGGGGTGCTTAGACACCTCCTAGAGCTGACCCCCTGAGTATGGGTTGGAGGTGGGGGGTGCAAGCCATGGAGACCAGGAGGGCTTTGGGGAGGGGGGGCAGGGCAAGCCCTGGGGATGGGCAGCCCCCCGTCTGAGGGGAGAGAGCTGGCCTGAGCCCGGGGGAGGCAGGACACACGCACACACATTGTGAAAACGTCTGGAACACACAGGGCCCTGGACAGGCAGAGCTGAGGGGCTGGGCTAGCTCCCGGTACAAGGGTGGTGGAAACTCAGGCTACAGAACAGGGAGGCCGGGCACTCACTTGTCCCCCAGGTGTTCACTGAGTATTTCCTGTGTGCCAGGCCCTGGATGAGTGCTGGGAGTGGAGCCAAACGCCACCCCTGTAGAACTCCCTGCTCGCAACTACAGAGAGAGCAGGGTGGCAGGAGAGCGAGGCTCTGGTCCGAAGGGCCAGGCGGGCAGAGCCTGGAGAGGGAGTGGGGAGTGGGGTGTGGCCTGGGCAGCCGGGTGCCCTGGACTTCAGAGGCTGGGGTGCCCCCAGTGCTGGTGTGGGCAAGTCGGGGCTGGGTGCAGGGGCCACTGTGGGACATCCCGCCCACACGCACACACTGGACAGGCCTGACTAACACTGGATTTGCCTTGCAGCTGCACCGTCTAACCATGCCCCCTTCCTCCCCCAGGTGCGGCCTGCCCACCGGGCAGTGAGCAGGGGACCTCCTGCTCCTGGGCCCCCAGTGGAGGGCTGGGCAGAGAAACTGAGCCTTGGGCTGGCCCTGGGGGAGCGGGGGAGCCTGTCTGTGCCACCACCTGCTGTTGCGCCCCTTCTGTGACGTCTGACCCCAGCCTCTTCCGTCTCTGCCTCTGCCCCCACCCCTCACCAGCCTCATCTGAGGCCCAGGGGGCTCTGTCTGCCTCTCCGTTATTCGCTGTCCAACCGCAGCCCGCTCTGTGTTGGCTTTTTCTGGGTTGTGAGGGTTTGGGGGAAGTCAGCTGGACTCTAGAGGCCGGCACAAAAAGGGAAGGCATTCAGTGTGTGCTCCCAGTTTGGGGCGCCCAGGCCCTCAGGAGGCACTGAACCCCTTCCCCTGGGCCCCTGGTTCTAGCAGGGCAGCAGGCAGGGTAGGAGGGGTCGCACCCCCACTCCCTCCCTGGTGCCCCCCTAGCCAGAACCCGCCTCCCAGCTGGGGCTCCCCCGCCCCAGCACTAGGCCCCACTGCACAGAGGGCACCCCTGCCTGTACCCCCCTCCCCTTACCCCCATGTCTCTCTTGGTCTCTGTCCTCAAGTGTCTCCCCCTCCCTGTGACTGTCTTCCTGACATCATCCCCAGAGGAAGGGACTTGTGGGAGGGGGCTGAGTTGATGCTACATTTGGGGTTGGGGAACCAGGAGTTGAGGAAAGAAAGGAAAAGGGGGCATGTTGCCAGAAAAGAAAACAAAAGCAATTTAATCTTTTTTTTTCTCTTTTTTTCTTGCACATTTTTTTTTTCAATTTGTTTTCTCTCTCTCTTCCGATGCTTAAAGTAGAAGTGGAGCAGAAAGGTAAACGCACTGTTAACCAATGCTAACCCCTAACTCACACTTTGTTCTCACCTGTGCCATACGTATGTGACCCGCCCTCCCCCTGCCCCTTCTTCTCCCTGACGGACTTGGTCCAGTCGATATCCCCCACCCCGGGTGTCCTCCTGGTGTGGCCAGGTGACTTCTCTCTCTCCCTCTCTCTCTCTCTCTCTCTCTCTCTGTCTCTCTCTCTCTGTCTCTCTGTGTCTCTGTGTCTCTCTGTCTCTCTCTCTCCCTCCCTCTCTCCCCTCTATCTCTCCCTGTCCCTCTATCTCTCCCTGTCCCTCTATCTC
>JAQQAC010023519.1:8185466-8232466 GCA_029783875.1 Phataginus tricuspis | reverse complement strand
CCCTCTATCTCTCCCTGTCCCTCTATCTCTCCCTGTCCCTCTATCTCTCCCTGTCTCGCTATCTCTCCCTGTCCCTCTATCTCTCCCTGTCCCTGGCAGTTGCTGGGGGACCCGACCTTCTCTCATACTTCTTTTGCCTCCTTCAGGAGAAGTGTGTAAGCATCCAGGGCGGGTGGGGAGGGAGGGACCCCCTTCCTTGGCTCCTGAAGGGGGCGGAGGGCACCTGTGAGCCGGGTAGACTGTCTCTCTCCTCTCTTCTTCCTGCTCCAACTTTTGTTACTTTTTGTGCCTGGTTTGGGGGAGGCGGGCGGGCGGGGACACCTTTGTTTTCCTTTTTGGGAGCAGATTCCTCCTCTCTCTCGGGCTTCTGGTGGCTTAAGTTCCTTCTGGTTTGGCGTTTCCAAGGCCCAGAGCTGTTTTGGAGCACGGAGCACCAGTTTCCCCCACCCCCAGCCCCCAGCCCCCATCCTTGACTAGCGGGGGGACCCAGCCCTGGGGAGGGGTGTCAGCGGTCCCAGCCCTGGGAGGGTAGCCTTGTCAAATCGCGGGCGAGGGGCGGGGGCGGGGGCGGGCCTCTCGGTTGGGGGGAGCGGGGGTTGGGGGAGCGTTTTCTCTGGTTCTGAAACACTTGCGAGGCTGCAGTCAGGGTTTCTTCTGGGCTGTTTTGGTTAGAGGACCAGGGATAAGGGGGGCGGGGGAGGTATAGGCCGGGTCTAGGGACTTCCAGGAGCACCGTAATTTCTTGCGGGTTTTACCTTCAGCCAGGGAGGTGAGAACCCCACGGTGGGTGGAGCTGGCCGTCATTGGAGGGGCGGGGCTGCAACTGTGGGTCTTCGAGGGCGGAATGTTGGAGAGTCTCGTTTTCCCCTGAAAGTTTTGGGAAATTGACAGCTCCGAGGCGGGCAGCTGGGAGCAGTGCTGGGGAGACGTCCTTTCAGGATCTCTTCTGCCTTGAAATTACGGTGGTTTGTGGAGCGTCCGAGGGAGGTGGGGCGGGGTCCTCCGAGCTGCTCCCCTCCCCAGTGCCCCCTCCCCATCTCAGAGAGGCCTGGGCCGCCAGCTCAAGGCCCAGGCCCCCCCGCCCCCTCTCCCCACTCTCTCCCTCTCTCTCTCCTGGAGTCTCTCTCCCACCCAGCACCAGACGCTCTTCTTGCAGGCTCGGTGGTGGTTTGGATACAGCGACCCTGGATCTTTTCTCCTCGAGGGGGCGGGTGGTGGAGAAGGGAGGGCCGAGGGGGTGTTGGGAGCTTGGTGCTGGGGAGGGGTCCTGTCAAAGGCCCCAGGCAGACCCTTCTCATCTTCTCCCCCTTCCCCTGGGTAACCTCTAACCACATTTTCCTCCTCCACGCCCTTCTCACCAGGTCAGGCACTGAGACCTCCCACCGCCCCCCTCCCTCACACAAACTCATCTGCTCAGGTGCCAGAGAGCTGGCAGGGGGGGCACTGCTTGGGGAGAGGGAGAGGGGAGACCTGGGCACAGAGGAAAAGGGCGGATGCCAGGTGTGCTGGACAGAGGGTGCAAGCCAGCCTTTAGGGCACTGGGGACAGGGAGATGGTGGAGCCCCAGGAGCCTACTGGTTGCTGCCCACCTCTGTGCCCCAGGCTCCCCTCCCCTTTCTAAAACAGGGAATGTTCCTGACTGCTTTGTGCCAGGTGACCCTTGAGCCAATCTGTCCCTGATGCTGTGAAGGGAGGGCTGGATACCCCTACCCCCACCCCAGCCTGCTGAAGAGTGATGCTGGAAGTTGGGGAGTGTCTTGTCCAAGCCCCTCTTGCTATTGGGGCTGCCTCCCAAGCCGGCACCAGGTCTCAGCCATCCTTGTCCCCCTCCGGGCCAGCTACTTTGGTCACAGGCCAGGCAGAAGCAGAGAATTCACTGCAAACCCTCACCCTGGCCTTTCCATGGGTTCTGCTAGCAGGGAGGGGAGAGAGAGGCCCCAGCATCCTGGATGGGGGTGTCTGGATGGCACCACTCTGAGTCTAAACCCCTACTGGGTCAGTAAAGGGAGGCTAAGTGTAGGTGGTATGGGGATGTGATGGGGTAAGGGGTGGGCAGGCCAGCGGCGGCCAACGAGATGCAGTTGAGGTTTTCCTCCTTTTCAGGGAATGGGGGGGTGGGGCGGGGCCCCCCACCTTTCTGACATCAGCGCTGCCTTGGTCCCTCCTCCCGAGCCGGGGATGGTTGCAGGTAAATCGGGGTCCAGGGCAGGGGAGGTGGGGAGGCCTGGCTGGGTTGGGTGGGTCTTTATCCTAGCACCTGGTTCCCTCCCTTGCCCCCTCTGAGGTGGACCTGGGACTGCCCCCCCTGGGGGACCCTCAGTCGGGCCTGGGCCTTGGAGTGAATTCTCTGCTCACCCCTCTCTCCTCTGCCAGCACTAACCCGTTCTTCCCAGGTGGTTTCCAGTGTGCCTCCCTTGGACTCAGGACCTCGCCATGGCCCTTCCCCACCTTGTCTCTCTTCCCTCCACACAGCTCTCCTTCCCCCTTCTCCTGGGGAGTCCCCTCATCCCCCACCCCTGTGCACCAGTGTCAGTGTCTGCTGCTGAACAAACCCCATGAGAGACCCTGCCGGCTGGGGGCAGGGCTGGGTGTCCTTGGGGAGGGGCTGGAATTTTCCAAAAACCCTTCCTCAGCCTCTGATTGCGTGGGTACTGGGTGTGGGGGGCCACAGGCTGCATCAGGAACCTTGGGTGCCTTCCTGACCCTGGAATAGGGGGGCACTCCTGGTACCCACAGTGGGTACCAAAACATCACTCTACCTTGCAATTTTTGCAGGAGGAAGAAAGTGGAATTAAAAAAAAAATCTGTCCTGGTGTGGTTGGTGAAGGATGGGACCCTCAACCCTAGCTCTTCCATAGGGGGCGGAGACCACGGCCAAGGGGCAGGGTGCTGAGTCCCTGTAACCCCAAAGCCGCCAGTGGCTGCAGTGAGATCTTTCCGCCCCCACTTACAGCACTTGAGGATGTCTCTGGGAGGGCTCTTGCTAAACCCCCTTATCCCCAGCCTGTGGGGTCTCTAGCAGCCAGGGAAGGAATGAGGGGCACCACCTCCCCCCACTAACCCTGCTCTTAATGGCCTCCAGGGTTGAATCTCCAGGGAGAGGGGCAGCTGGGCGGGGCGGGGGTCCCAGCCTGAAAACCCCCTTCCCATCACCAGCCCTGCCAAGCAACCGTGACTGCAGCAGCAGGAGGGGACGGCCTGGGTTCTCCGGCCGTGTGACCAACTTACCTCTCTCTCTCCCCTTCCCTCGCCCCTGCCCCTCCTCTCCCACGCCCTCCCCACCCACCCGCCCGGCCCAGTCTTCGTGTGCCCAGGGACTCTGCAGAAGGTGCTGGAGCCCACCTCGACGCACGAGTCAGAGCACCAGTCTGGCGCGTGGTGCAAGGACCCGCTGCAGGCAGGCGACCGCATCTACGTCATGCCTTGGATTCCCTACCGCACGGACACGCTGACCGAGTACGCCTCGTGGGAGGACTACGTAGCCGCGCGCCACACCACCACCTACCGCCTGCCCAACCGCGTGGACGGTACGGGCTTCGTGGTGTATGACGGCGCCGTCTTCTACAACAAGGAGCGCACGCGCAACATTGTCAAGTATGACCTGCGCACGCGCATCAAGAGTGGGGAGACCGTCATCAACACAGCGAACTACCATGACACTTCGCCCTACCGCTGGGGGGGCAAGACCGACATCGACCTGGCCGTGGACGAGAATGGGCTGTGGGTCATCTACGCCACCGAGGGCAACAACGGGCGGCTGGTAGTGAGCCAGCTCAACCCCTACACGCTGCGCTTCGAGGGCACGTGGGAGACGGGCTACGACAAGCGCTCGGCGTCTAACGCCTTCATGGTGTGCGGCGTCCTCTATGTGCTGCGCTCCGTGTATGTGGATGATGACAGCGAGGCGGCCGGCAACCGCGTGGACTACGCCTTCAACACCAACGCCAACCGCGAGGAGCCTGTCAGCCTGGCCTTCCCCAACCCCTACCAGTTTGTCTCCTCCGTTGACTACAACCCTCGCGACAACCAGCTCTACGTCTGGAACAACTATTTCGTGGTGCGCTACAGCCTGGAGTTCGGGCCACCTGACCCCAGTGCCGGTGAGGACTGCTCCCTTCGCTCCCATCTCTAGGTGGGGGGGGCGGGGGTGCATTCTGTGAGCTAGGAGCCGGGATCCGGAGGTGGGCTGGGAGCCCTGGGGGTCAATCACAGCACGTGACAGGCTGCTGTAAGTTACTCAGTCTTCAGTCTCTAAGATAGGTCGTTGATGCCCTGTTTTATAACGAGGAAACCGAGGCACCGAGTGAATGGGGGATTAGTTTGCTTATTTGAGGGCTTGGACCCAGGACCCTGGGCTCCTAAGCACCGAGTGGCATTGCCTCCCCAAGGGGCCTGTGCACCTTTAGCCCTGGAACCTTTATCAACCAAAATCTTGGGTGGAAGCCCAACACCGTAAAACAGAAAAGTCCAGCTGCGGATGCCCACCAGGGTCAGGGCCCTAGGCAGTCTCATCAGCTAGCAGCCCCAGGGCTCCAGGTAGGCCACCTAATCCAGCCTCATCTGCAGAAGGAGAAACTGAGGCCCCCAGAGGGAAAGGGTGTGGCCAGAGAGCACAAACAGGAACGGGAAATGGCTGTGTTCGGCAGCCCCCAGACACCTCCTCCTGGCTGTCCTCCGACCTCAGGGCACACAGAAGAGAATCTTCACCAGGCTTCAGTGTTCTCCTTTAGGTTAACCTGTCAGTGGGAGGGGCCTCTGGGCAGAGGCCAGGGGGCATCTCCCAGACCCAGTGGGGACCAGGGTCTTTTTCCACTTCGGTAGGCAAGGGAGATGTTAGGATGTCAGGGACTCCACGCCTGGGCACGCTGTGGCGAGGCCCTGAGGGAGGAGGGGGTGACCCTGTCTCGTATACCTTCTCCCTTTCAGGCCCAGCCACTTCCCCGCCCCTGAGTACGACCACCACAGCCCGCCCCACACCCCTCACCAGCACGGCCTCGCCCGCAGCCACCACCCCGCTCCGTCGGGTACCCCTTACCACGCACCCTGTGGGTGCCATCAACCAGCTGGGACCGGACCTGACTCCAGTCACGGCCGCAGCCCCTAGCACCCGGCGGCCCCCGGCCCCCAATCTGCATGTGTCCCCAGAGCTCTTCTGTGAACCTCGAGAGGTGCGGCGGGTCCAGTGGCCAGCCACCCAGCAGGGCATGCTGGTGGAGAGGCCCTGCCCCAAAGGGACTCGAGGTGAGTGCAGAGGGGGTACGCTGCTGGTCTGGCCAGGGAAGGGTCAGGGGATATTCCCCCCCCCCACTCAGCAAAGAGGGGCTTACCTGTCCTCCCCTGCCAGAGTGTGGATTTTATGCGGACAGGGGTCACACCTGACATCTACAGCTATGTCCCCAGAGCCCAGTTAGTCCCCTTGCCCTGTCCCCTCCTGCAGTACCAAACATCTGCTGCATGTAGAGTGCTGGGCAGATCGAGCCCATGAGAGATGACTTGGGCTCCCAGCCTCAGGTTGGGAACAGCCAGTGGCAAGACAGAGAGCAGGTGAAGTGACAGAGGGGCTGGGGCTGGGGCTGGGACCACATGCTCCAGGGATCCGAGGCGAGGGTCAGAAAAGATTCATGGAGAAAGGGGGGCTTCCAAGATGGGCTTCGCTAGACGGTTTCAATCCTGGTAAGCAAAGATGGAAGGGGAGTGAGGGAGTTTAGGGAAAGTGAGGGGTGGCTTATGTCACCTCAGTGACATCTCCTGGCTGTCCAGCCGCTTCATATCTGGTCTTCCGTGTTCCCCTCACCTCTGTCCTCACCCACTCTTCCCCTTCTCTCTCGGCTCCTTTCCCTGCTTTGGTCCATCCTTCTCTCCTTCCCTGTGGCTTCCTTCTCTGTTCCTGTCCGTCTGTCCCTGCAGGAATTGCCTCCTTCCAGTGTCTACCGGCCCTGGGGCTCTGGAACCCCCGGGGCCCTGACCTCAGCAACTGCACCTCCCCCTGGGTCAACCAGGTGGCCCAGAAGGTACCAGCGGCAGCTGCCCCTCCCAGACAGGCACATTGCTCTCGCAGGAGGCCCTGGGAGGGACTGGGAGGGAGAGGGCAGACAGGGCGAAGGGGCCACAGAGAAGGATGAGAGGGGCCAAGCAGGCCAGGCATGTGAAAAGGGACTGTGCATGAAGTAAGATGGTCCCTGACAGAGCTGGGGGGCCCCCTCCTGCCTCACGCAGATCAAGAGTGGGGAGAACGCGGCCAACATTGCCAGTGAGCTGGCCCGCCATACCCGAGGCTCCATCTATGCGGGTGATGTGTCCTCCTCCGTGAAGCTGATGGAGCAACTGCTGGACATTCTGGATGCCCAGCTGCAGGCCTTGCGGCCCATTGAGCGCGAGTCGGCTGGCAAGAACTACAACAAGGTGGGAGACTGGCAGCAGGACCAGTGGGACGGGGGGCACTGCAGGGGCTCAGGAAGTGTCCAGCCTGGTAGTTCCAAGCTGGGCTGCTACCCGTGGTGGTCAAAGAGGAGAGGACAGATCCCGGGCCTGCTGGGTGTCCCTCCTGGGCTGCCTTGGGGGCTGAGGAATCTCTTAGGAATGGCTGTTGCTCGTGAACTCGCCCCAGGTCAGTGGCAGACACAGAAGAGCAAGCTTTCTGGGGCCTGGATATGAGCGTCCTGGGGCTAGGGGAGTGGGACTGGGAAGCAGGGCCTGACAGCGCTTCCATCTCCCTGCAGATGCACAAGCGGGAAAGGACCTGCAAGGACTACATCAAGGTGAGCCCTGAGCGCCCTGCCGGCCAAGGGGATGGGGCCATCCTGGCCATGCCCGGGCAGGCCCCAGGCAGCACTGGGAGGGAGGCTGAGAAATGGGGACAGAGCCCAGCCGAAGGAACTGGAGGATGTCGGGGAGTCATGGCCCCACCCCCGCCTGTGCAGGCTGTGGTGGAGACAGTGGACAACCTCCTGCGGCCAGAGGCTCTGGAGTCCTGGAAGGACATGAACGCCACAGAGCAAGTACACACAGCCACCATGCTCCTGGATGTCCTGGAGGAGGGCGCCTTCCTGCTGGCCGACAATGTCAGGGAGCCCGCCCGCTTCCTGGCCGCCAAGCAAAATGTGGGTGAGTGCCGCACACAAGCTGGGGCGAGTTCAGGCACAAACCTTGCACCCTGGGGTCTGCCCGGTCCAGAGACAAGGGGATGCCTGGCACCCTGGCTCTCGACCTTGGGCCTCTTGCCACTGTCCAGTACCCCGGACAGGGGAGACCCCCACCACATGTGCCTTGCCATCCCCTTCCCCTCAGTCCTGGAGGTCACAGTCCTGAACACGGAGGGCCAAGTGCAGGAGCTGGTGTTTCCTCAGGAGTACCCAAGTGAGAATTCCATCCAGCTGTCCGCCAACACCATCAAGCAGAACAGCCGCAACGGTCAGTGCCTGAGCCCTGTGCGGCGCCCCTGCTCCACCCACCTGGCTCTTGACCGGTACCAGGTTGAGACGCATAACAACACACAGAGATGTTCTCTGCTTGAGCTAGTGTAGTATTTCAGGGGATTTGCGGGTCCCGCCAACCCCTGCGGGGCCTAGGACGCTGCAGGGATCATTCCTGGGCGGCGGCAGTTGATGCTGAAAGCTCAGCAGGATCCACCCCCTTTGAGACTAAGGCTCCTGGCCCGCTGCTCTGCTGTCTGGAACTGCCTGCGGCTCAGCAGCACCTGGAAGGGCTCCCCAAGTCACCTTGGGTGGTGGCAGCCTGGCCTCAGAGGCCGGAGGGGGGCCGCTGAGGGCTGACAGCACACCCCGCCGTGCCTGTCCTCCCAGGGGTGGTCAAAGTTGTCTTCATCCTCTACAACAACCTGGGCCTCTTCCTGTCCACCGAGAATGCCACGGTGAAGTTGGCCGGCGAAGCGGGCGCAGGGGGCCCGGGTGGCGCCTCCCTGGTGGTGAACTCACAGGTCATCGCAGCCTCCATCAACAAGGAGTCCAGCCGTGTCTTCCTCATGGACCCTGTCATCTTCACTGTGGCCCACCTGGAGGTGAGCTGAGCTGTCCCCCCACATCTGTGGTGGTCCCACCAGCTTGTTCCCAGGCTGCATACCTCACCCCCATGTGTTCACCTATGCCAAGAGCCAGTTCTAGCCCTTCTTGGGACACCAGCCCCCACCTCAGCACCTTAGGTCATTTGGCCCCAGAGATCTCAGACTGTCACCCGGAGCCTGAAGCCTCAGCATTTCTGTCATGCTGGTTGCTATCCCTGTGGCTGGATGTGGGGGCAGGAACAGGACCGCCCAGCTCTGACTCAAGGGCCACTACCACAACACAGGCCAAGAACCACTTCAATGCCAACTGCTCCTTCTGGAATTACTCGGAGCGTTCCATGCTGGGCTACTGGTCAACCCAGGGCTGCCGCCTGGTGGAGTCCAACAAGACCCATACCACGTGTGCCTGCAGCCACCTCACCAACTTTGCTGTGCTCATGGCTCACCGCGAGATCGTAAGCTGGCTGGTGCTCTGCTCCTCTGGGCGGGCCGCTTGCTCACCTGGCTTTGCATGGCATCCTAGTGTTGCATGGGAGGTGCCAGGGAAGACCAGCCCATGGGGGGCCACCAGTCTTGCCTGGGGCACGGGGCCATACTCCTGGTTCTCTCTGGTCATGGTCCCACCTTCTCCCAAGGCACTTTGGAAAAGCAAGTTGGTGTCACCTTTGTCATCTCTCCACAAGCCTTCCAGAGCATGAGGAAGTGAGCGTGCCGCCCACAGAGGGGTGGGGGCCGGCAAGATGGCTGGGGGGGCAGATGGCCGGGTGGGTGGCACTGGTGGTGCTCATGGCCCATGGCCTTGCCCACAACTGGCACCTGGCTGAGCCCAGGGCAAGCCTGCCCCGTGCAAGGCCTGAGGCGCTGAGTGCATCCTGCTCCTGTCCCCCAGTACCAGGGCCGCATCAACGAGCTGCTGCTGTCGGTCATCACCTGGGTGGGCATCGTGATCTCCCTGGTCTGCCTGGCCATCTGTATCTCCACCTTCTGCTTCCTGCGGGGTCTGCAGACTGACCGGAACACCATTCACAAGAACCTGTGCATCAACCTCTTCCTGGCCGAGCTGCTCTTCCTGGTCGGCATAGACAAGACGCAGTACGAGGTGGGCTGGGCACGGGGCAGGTAGGAGGGGCGGTGCTGCAGCCGGGGCAGCCCCTCACCTGGCGTGCCCACCCGCAGATCGCCTGCCCCATCTTTGCCGGATTGCTGCACTACTTCTTCCTGGCTGCCTTCTCCTGGCTGTGCCTGGAGGGCGTGCACCTCTATCTGCTGCTGGTGGAGGTGTTTGAGAGCGAGTACTCCCGCACCAAGTACTACTACCTGGGTGGCTACTGCTTCCCGGCCCTGGTGGTGGGCATTGCGGCTGCTGTCGACTACCGCAGCTATGGCACCGAGAAGGCGTGAGTGTCCCCCCCATACCCCGCGTGGCTCTCCCCGTGGCTGGCTCCCTCCTCAGCAGCACCCCTTGGGCACTGGGCTCGCAGAGTGGAAGGGAAGGGCCTCCCCGCCTCTGTCTACCCCACCCCACTTCCTTTATAGCTGCTGGCTCCGAGTGGACAATTATTTCATCTGGAGTTTCATTGGGCCTGTCTCCTTTGTTATCGTGGTAAGTTGGAAGCGGGTTTCCCTGTTTCTGTGTCTCCATCCTTCCTCCAAACTAGCCTTGATCCCCGAGTCCCCCTGGGAGGGCTCTGGTTTGAAAACCGTTAAAACTGAGCAGCCAACTAAGAGGTCAAGAGCAGAGCAGGTCCATAGAGCTCCAGCACTGAGGGCCGTCCATCCAGAGGCTGTGACTTAAGCTCCTGCTCTGTCAGGCCATGGGCCCTGTCATCCCAGCACCTGGGAGCAGGTCCACCAGCAGAGGAGGCCCTGAAGGAGGGGGTCCAGGCTGAGTCATGGCCAGGAGCTTGCATGCCCAGCCCCTCTCCTCCTCCCGCCCAGGTGAACCTGGTGTTCCTCATGGTGACGCTGCACAAGATGATCCGGAGTTCATCTGTGCTCAAGCCTGACTCCAGTCGCCTTGACAACATTAAGTGAGTACCCCCTCCCTACTTCCCTGCCCCCTGTAATCCCTCACCTGGCCAGGTGTCTCCCAGGGCTTCCTAAAATGTGGTGCTCTCACCCCTGGGGTCCCACGAAGTGATCTGAAGGATAAAGACGGTGTTTTATTGTGTGCATTATGCATCTATGTCACGAGTACTAGAAAACATGGTATTAGCACATCCAACCTGTGGTTTTAGGGCATAAGTGCTTCGGGCAACGTTAAGTTCAAAAGGTGAGTCCATTTCAGGGCAGCTTAAAGAGAAATAGGCAGCATAAGATAGTTGAAGGGTTTGGAAATATTCCCACAAGGAATAAGGCTTCAGGGCAATGGCTGACTGCTCACAGGACCCCGAACCCTGACCTCTGCCTGCCTCTCAGGCCCCAGCTGGGTGAAAGTGTCACTGGGCAGGCCATCCCCCCACCCCCCAGGCTGTCACCCCAGGTGGGTCTTTCCAACCGCCCCCTCCTGGAGGGAGACGCATCAGCGCTGGAGGGGAGGTGTCCCTGCTGGCTGGGACCTGACATGCCTGTCCCCTCTCCCCCTCCCAGATCCTGGGCCCTGGGGGCCATCGCGCTGCTCTTCCTGCTGGGCCTCACCTGGGCTTTTGGCCTCCTCTTCATCAACAAGGAGTCGGTGGTCATGGCCTATCTCTTCACCACCTTCAACGCCTTCCAGGGGGTCTTCATCTTCGTCTTTCACTGCGCCTTACAGAAGAAGGTGAGGTCCAGAGGGGGCCCAGGTACCTGCCAGCTCCAGTGGGACCTGTGT
Organism: Phataginus tricuspis; assembly: GCA_029783875.1. Lineage (NCBI taxonomy): Eukaryota > Metazoa > Chordata > Mammalia > Pholidota > Manidae > Phataginus > Phataginus tricuspis. The sequence goes on along the minus strand of JAQQAC010023519.1, from coordinate 8,221,637 downwards.
CCACTGGGAGGGGAGCACAAGACCTGGTCAGGGAGGATTTAGGCAGGGATGAGGAGGGTTCTGGAAAAGAGCAAGATATGGCGGCCTGGGGGAGCGAGAGAGCAGAGACAGGGGACCCTATCCTAGGGGTGGGGCCTGAATCAGGCATGCAGGAGGGAGATGGCTCGGTGCCACCCACACAGAACTGTTCCTACTTTAATAGTTATGGGATGAACTGAGTTTTGTGGTGATAGAAAGTTTCCTTTTCGAATAAAATGTAAAATCTGAATCTTAAAAATGTGAATGAGATAGCAGAAGCAGAGGAGTGTGGAAAAGGCTCACAGGTGGCATGTGCAGGACTAAAGCCAGGGGAGCTGAGCCAGGGTGTTTGCAGACTCTGTCCCAAGGGCAGTGGGGAGCCAGGTTGTTGGTCTGGGGGGACAGTGAGGTTGGAAAGACTAAGGTGGGGATGAAGGAGGCAGCCGTAACAAGAATGCCAGCTGCAAGACTGACTATATCCCAGCTCTGCTCAAAGCTGGCCTAGGGCCCCCATGGGATAACTCAGGGACAGTGACATCCTTACATGGCCCATGGCACACAAAGCCAGTGCCTTGCACGGCCCCCACTTCACACACAGAGACATCCTTACAGTCTACTCTGCACAGTCCAGCCTGGGCCCCTTTCTCCCCTCCAGCTGTGCTCTCCTTTGCCTCTCCTAGAAGTGGACCCTCCTCAGGGCTTGTCCCTGCTGCTCACCGATCATCCGCAGGGCCTACTCCCTTACTTCTTTCAGGTCTTGCTGAAATGTCTCCTCAGTGAGGCCTCCCCGGATCTGAGATCACCACCCCCACCCAGCACTGCCTAACCCCTTCCCTGGCCAAGGTTCTCTTCTCAGCATCCAACACCAGCAGACATTCTACAAGAAGTGCCTATGTTTGCATCTGTACTGTATCTCCACCTCCCAAAACGTCAGCTCTGAAAGCTAGGGCTTTGTGTCTGGTTTGTTCTGTACCATCCCTGGGACCTAAACCAGGCCTGGCACAGAGCAGACGTTCATTAAAGATCTGTCGAATAAGTGGATGAGAAACCATTGGTGGAGGTGGAGAAGGGATGGGCCTGAGTGAGAAGAGACAGAACTGGCCTGGCTGGCTTTGGGGACAGGAGACAGCCAGGTTCCTGAGGCCAGCTGCCTGTCCTCGCCTCCCAGGTGCACAAGGAGTACAGCAAGTGCCTGCGTCACTCCTACTGCTGCATCCGCTCCCCACCCGGGGGTGCCCACGGCTCACTCAAGACCTCAGCCATGCGGAGCAACACCCGCTACTACACAGGGACCCAGGTATCCAGGCCAGGGTGCCAGACAGGGTCCCTGGTGGTGCTTATCAGGCATGTGGTCTGATATCCTGGAGGATGGGGGACTGAAGGGCTCCCTCACATCTGGGCTGTGTCCCCAGAGCCGAATCCGGAGGATGTGGAACGATACTGTGAGGAAACAGACGGAGTCCTCCTTCATGGCAGGTGACATTAACAGCACCCCTACCCTGAACCGAGGTGAGTCAGTGTCCCTTGCCCTGGCTCCAGTCTCTGAAGATTCCCGGACCTCTGTCTCCGGGCCCCCTGTGACCTCTGACCACCTGGGCAGGTACAATGGGGAACCACCTGCTGGCCAACCCCGTGCTGCAGCCCCGTGGGGGCACTAGCCCCTACAACACCCTCATCGCTGAGTCGGTGGGCTTCAATCCCTCCTCGCCCCCCGTCTTCAACTCCCCAGGTGAGAGCACTCTGGTGCAGGGAACGGGCCAGGGAGGGTGGGGTCTCTACGTGGGGCATCCTCATGTCTCCTGAACTGGAGCCTGGACTCCAGTGTTCAAGCCCGTTCACCTTCTCTCTTTTCCTTCCTGGCCGGCACCTGCAGGGAGCTACCGGGAGCCCAGTAAGTGTGACTTTCATGGTAACATTTCCACAGCCAGGAGGGGAATGCGATAGGGGCCTCCTCAAATGGCCACACTCATCTGGGAGGAGTCCTCAGGGTGCCCCCAGCACAAACACACACAGTCTCCAGCCTGGCAGCTAGCTGGCTGGCCTTGTATTGGGGCCTCAAGTGGGGAGTGAAGGTGGTGAGGGTCAGAGCACAGGAAATGGACCCAATCACGTTTCCTCAGGCTTCCGCAAACTGCTGAGATTCTGAGCCCCGAGCTGGGAGGGGACCCTGGGGGAACTGGCTTCCAGCAACTTGCTGCTGGGCTGCTGACCCACTGCCAGCGAGGAAGAGAGGGACTGGGAAGACCTATTCCCCAGCGGCAGTAGTGACCCAGGGAAAACCAGGTAGAAGCAGGTGCCCCCCACCCCACTGCCCACGCTCCTTCTGAGCCAGCCCCCTTCTGCCTGCAGAGCACCCCTTGGGAGGCCGGGAAGCCTGCGGCATGGACACACTGCCTCTCAATGGCAACTTCAACAACAGTTACTCCTTGCGAAGCGGGGATTTCCCTCCAGGGGATGGGGCCCCTGAGCCGCCCCGAGGCCGGAACCTGGCCGATGCTGCAGCCTTCGAGAAAATGATCATCTCGGAGCTGGTGCACAACAACCTGCGAGGTGGTGGCAGTGGGGCCAAGGGCCCTCCACCGCCCGAGCCCCCTGTGCCACCCGTGCCAGGGGGTGGTGGCGAGGAAGAAGCAGGCGGGCCTGGGGGTGCTGACCGGGCAGAGATTGAACTTCTCTACAAGGCCCTGGAGGAGCCACTGCTGCTGCCCCGGGCCCAGTCGGTGCTGTACCAGAGTGATCTGGATGAGTCGGAGAGCTGCACGGTGGAGGATGGGGCCACCAGCCGGCCCCTCTCCTCCCCTCCGGGCCGGGACTCCCTCTATGCCAGCGGGGCCAACCTGCGGGACTCGCCCTCCTACCCGGACAGCAGCCCCGAAGGGCCCAGTGAGGCCCTGCCTCCGCCCCCGCCTGCGCCCCCCGGCCCCCCTGAAATCTACTACACCTCGCGCCCACCAGCCCTGGTGGCCCGGAACCCCCTGCAGGGCTATTATCAGGTGCGGCGGCCCAGCCATGAGGGCTACCTGGCGGCTCCGGGCCTTGAGGGGCCAGGGCCCGATGGGGATGGGCAGATGCAGCTGGTCACCAGTCTCTGAGGGACCTCATGGACTAGGGGCTGGTGGCCCAGGCAGGGGAGGAAACCCTGGGCAGGGCTCTGGTGGGAGAGGGAGACTGATGGAGGAGGCAGTGGCTGGTGAGCCACTCTCCAAGCACCCTCCCTGTGGGCCCTCCAGGCCCCTCGGGATCTCTGCCTAGCTGGGGGCAGGGCGGTGGGGAGGTTGCCTGAGGCACAGGGTTCACAGACAGGGTTTCCCACCAGCCATGTGCACCAGCTCAGTTCGGGGGGATGTGCAGTGAGGAGGAGCCAGTGGTCCCCAGGGGAGTAAGGAAGGAGAAATTGAAAGGGTGCTGCCCACTCTTGACCCTCCCCGCTTCCCCCTACTCTCCCTACCCCATGGAGGGAAGTGAGGGCTTTGGTTTCCCTGGGTCAAAGGCTCTGCTGGATGGAACCTGTCAGCTGCTCCTCTCTCTGCAGCCAGAAATGCTCCCAGCTGCACCAGGAAGGAGCAATGGGGGCAGAGGGACAGACGGACAGGTTCCTCCTGCGCTGCAGTTGCCTGCTCCCTGGAAACTAGGGCCTCTGGCCGGGGAGGAAGCCCCAGAGCGACAGGAATGGGCGGTTGTGGCTGGTGGTTTAAAGGTGGAACTTTCTCTGAAGGTCCTTCCCTCTACTCTTCGTCCCTGCCTTCCCAGCAAGCCTGCCCCCTCAGCTCTCCTCAAGTGCACCCAATGACCCCCTCCCTTGGGGCGACTCCTGATGAAGCACAACTCCCCACAGGGCCCTCAGCCCACAGGGGTGGCCATATTTGGGCAGTTCCCAGTCCTGTGGGCTTGGCTATCTGGGGAGCAGATTTTGGGTCTGGATCTTCCTGGGGAGTGGGTCCTGGGCTTGGATCTTTCCCTAGGGGGCCCTCTTACCCCTTCCTTTCTCCTCCTCCTCCCCCATTGCTGTAAATATTTCAACGAAATGGAAAAGAAAAAGACAAAAAAAAAAAAAAAGAAAAGAAAATCTCATCACTTGAAGCCACCATGGGAGCCTGCGGCCCGGCCAGCCCGGCTTTCTCCGGAGCAGAGCGGCACCGCCGGGCCCTGGCAGCCAGGACTTCTCCGTGTTCGTGTGCATACCCAGCCGGGGTGGGCGGGCTGCCACAGCAGCTTTTTACAATCCAGAGACAGAAAACAAAATCTAGAAGCAACAGCGAAACAAAGAACCCATTTCCTTCCCGGCACCCGTTTCTGTCGCTTCCTCCCCAGCTCTGCCGGCCCCTGGCACCACCAGTCAGCCCTCCTGGGGAGTGTACCTCACTGCCTGCCCCAGGACCGGAGGCCTGTCTCCCTGTCCCCTCCCCACTGGCCCGGGGGGAGGCACCCTCACACCCAAAGATGCTTTTGCCTAGATGGCTGCGCTGTCCCTTTGAGTTCCTGCTTCTTGTATATTGCTTCTGGGAGTCTGGGCGGGGCAAGAAGGGGCTGATTTCCCACCTGGGGAGGTTGATGGGGGAGGGAAAATGAGGGCAGCAGGGTTGAATGGTGACGAGTTTGACCAAGGAGGGAGGTCTAGGAATGGTGAGGCTGTCTTCTCTCTTCATGGGGGGCAGGGGTGGAAAGGTGAGAGATCACCTTCCCTACCCTACGCACCGACACCCAAGCGAGGCAAAGCCAGGTACCAGGGCCGGCAGTTAGGGCACCCTTGTTCTGGAGGCTCTCCCCCCAAACCTGCAGACCCCAGGAAGCTGCAGGTCCAGGATGTCTCCTGAGTACCTCTCGGCCCCCTCCCTCCTCTCCAGCTTGTCACCCTGACCTTCCCAGCCCCCCCTGCCCCAACTCTGGGGGTAGCGTAGTCCCATTGCCACACTAACCCAGCCCCATCATTGCCGTTTCCCCGGGGTGGCCCTCCACCTCTGCTCTGAACCCTCCTTGTCTCTCTTGCCCCTCCCTCTTTTCTCACAAGTGCCATGAGTTTTCAGACATCTTCGGGTCTCAGCCTTCTGCTGTCATGAACTTCTTTGGGTTAAGGGGGAGGGACTGTAGGGAGGAACTGGGAGAAAGGGACAGGAAGGTGGCTGGAGAGACCCTCTTTGCTGCTAGAAAGCCCCTCCTCCTGGGGCATTGGGGCTGGCTTGTTCCCATCAGGGGAGAAGGGGTCAGACCAAAGATGTGGTTTGTCCCAAGTAAGGGGCCAAGTGTGGGGAGAAGCAAGGGTTAGGTTCCATCTCTGGCTTTTTCTGGTAGGAAGATTTATTTAACTCCTTTTACCAGAAGACCATGGGTGAGTCTGGATGGGGAAGAGAAGTAATGATGGGGGCAATCTTACTCTAGACGGCTCTGAGGAGGGCCGGAGGCAGCTCCATGGCCTTCCTTGGCTTCACTAGGCCAGAACTCCTCTGTGGGGAGGGGCAGCTAGAGGTCTTTGAAGAGCTGGCAGGAGCTGAGTATAGATAGAGGAGTTGGCCTGGCCTAGGCATATGCCCAGCTAGAGCCGGATGGAGGCTGCCTCTGACACCAGCAAGAGGGCTGGAAGACTGAGCTGGGTGGGAGAGTTCCCAGGACTGGAGGCTTGCAAGGAGGCCTGCTTCCTCTCCCCTGCCCAGCCCTCCTTTTAGCTCTCCAGATTTGACAATCACAGGGGAAGAGAATGTGCAGCGGGTCCCTTGGAGCCCATTCTAACTGGAATCACGGTGGATTCCTAGGCCCCCTGGTGGGGCTGGACACCACTAACAGTCCAGCTTAAAGCCACCCCCCAGAGCCCAGGTGTCCCCCCACCCCAGGCAGACCTGGTGTTGCCTTGACATCCCCACCCCAGCTGGGATGGTTTAGAGAAGGAAGGGTCTTGGTTTCCTCTCCTACTCCCTTCCTTGGGCTCCTAAAATCGTTTGCTTTTAAATCTCTTTGTTTTCCTTTTTTATTTCTTCCTTTTGGTTTTCCTGCCTTCATTTCTCTGTGTCTCTTTTTCCCTGTGTCTTTCTCACTGTCTCTGTGTTCTTCTTCTCTCACCCTCAATTTCTCTCTGTCCATTCGGGCCTCCTCCCCCCATTTCCCAAGCCCCCAGTCCCTCCTTGGTCTCCTTTTCGATATGCCAAACCAATTTTGGGTCGAGTGCATTTAACGAGAAAACAAAAGGCTCATAACAAGAACGTTTCAGAAAAAAAAGTTTAAAAAATTGTTGAGTCAAAAAAAAAAACAATAAAGAAATTAAGATTTCTTGGAATGACAAGAGTGGTGTGACTCACTGTGGGGGCATGAAGCAGGTGAGTGGATCTGCACGGAGTACCCCCGTGAGACTGACCCTGGAGGATCTGCACTGCTGTGGTTAGAAACCACAGCAAGTCACAGGATCATTTTTAATGTTTACTGCGTTATGTGATTTCCTGGGCCTGCCTGGGCACTGCAGGTGCAGTTTCTCTGAATCCTCATACATGCTCTAGGGTGCAGGTTAGCAGAGCTCCATTTTACAGATGGGGACACAGAGGCTTACAGCACTTGGATACATGCCCAAGTCTCTGCGCTAGGCCACTGGGCCATGTTGCATCTCAGAAGCCCACCTCCCAGAAGTCAGTCCACAGGCTGTATTAGAGCAGTGCACAGGGACCATGCTCTGTGCCTTTCTGATCGCAACTGCTGTTCCTTGACTCCCCTTGCTGGAATGGTGCATCTTTGAACATGGCAATTGCACCATGTGTATTTCACATTCTCAAGCTGCCAATGCCAGAGACAGGAGTGTGACTATTCAAACATCAAGTAACTCTGTACCCCTCTGCTTTCAACGCCTGCGTTCAGAACCCCATGGTCTGGTGATTCACCTTCCCAGCCTCCATGGCTGGTTCATTCTTATCTCCTGACTTCTTAATGTTCATGAGAGGGGCTCAGCCTTGGGCCTTTTCTCCACCTATACTCACTCCCTGGGAGATCTTGTCCCATCTCATGGTTTTAATATTTATGTGCTGCTGACGCCCAAATGCAAAGCTCCAGCCTGAACTACCTTGCGCTCCAGATTTATAAACATCCAACTGCCCACTCCACATGTCCCAGTAAAGTCTGGTAGGATATCAAACCTAACCTGTCCTAAATCTGGTTCCAGCTCCTCCCAGAGGCTTTCCCACCTCAGATTATGGCAAGTCTATCCCAAGACTCAGGCTAAAACCCTTGGAGCTTCCCTTGAACTCATCTCCTTGTCTAACCCCATATCTAACTTGACAGTAAATGCGACAGCAGCTGTAACTTCAAAACTATCCAGAATTAACTAGTTCTTAACACCTTGGTTCAAGCTACCATTGTCTCGCCAAGACCACTGTAACAGTGTCCTAACTAGCTCCCTGTCCCTCCTAGGCTTTTCTCAACACAGAAAACAGAATGATCCTGGTAAGGATATTTTGTGCCCTCCACTCAAAACTCTCCAATGGCCTCCTCTCACCCAGATAAATGGCTGAGGTCAGCACAATGGCCTGCAAGACCCAACAGCACCAGCTATCCGCACACTCTCCTCCTTCCCTCCACACCAGCCATGCTGTCCACAAATGTAGGTACACTCCTGCCTGTCCCCAGGGCCTTTGCACTGATCACTCCACAGTGTTCACTTATTCTCCTGAACATCCATTATTCTCCTACGGGGCCTATGAAAATCAGAGCTTCCAGCAGGCTTTCCTAAGCCACTCCATTTAAATTGTCATTGGTCACTGCAGAACTTCCTAACCCATGTCTTGCTCTGTCCCCCATATTACTTCCAGCTAACAAACTAAGTATCTCTTCTGCTTTTTTATCAGCCCCCTCCACTAGAATGTAATGTATAAGGGCCTGTTTTGTCATGGCTGTTCCCAGTGTCTAGCACAGCATCTTACACACATTAGGTGGTCAATAAATATTTGTTAAAGGACAGAGAGCCAAACTGAGCATATGACCCAGAGGGAGCCTGAGATGAGAATTAAGAATGACTGGAGTCGGAATCTGCCACTGCCCCAGCTGGTCTTTTTTTCACGCACCCCTTACTGTAAGATGCTAGGGTTTTAATTCAGCATTGCCCTGAAACCTAAGTTCAAGTTTGTATTTTAGCTGGTGCCCAACTGAGGAGAAGGCAACCTGTTCCTATGCTGGAAGAACTGATTCTACTGGACTTACTGAGAAATGCTCTGTGACTTTAAGGGTAGACACTTAAAGGGGTTTTCAGGGTAGGTAAATTTAGCTATATATGACTTCGACCTCATGCCCTGATTTTGAAATAAATTTCCTGCATGAGATAAGATTCTACAACATAGCCAGTTTGTTCACCTTTGTGTCCCTTACTCTCCCAGCCCTGTGCACATCCTTCACCAGTATGCACAGACCAGATCTGCTGTACCTGGTTGTTAGTACCACTTGTACATCCTGGGACAACTATTTGCACATGCCCAGGAACAGTAACATTTATGTTGAAATTTATTACTTCAAAGCTCTTTCCTATGTTTCATTTAATCATTACAAGGTATGTATTATGCTTATTTATCAGATGAGGAAACTGAAGCTAAATAAAATGACCTACTCAAACAAGATTACTAAGCAGTTCAAAGTGCTGCACCCCACAGACCCTTTGCATATACCGTCCAGTTCACTCCTTTCAGTGACCCAGTGAAGTAGGTATTACTTAGGCCCACATAACAGCTGTAGAAGCTGAAGCCCTGAAAGGTTAGAAATTGTCCACACATTCACTCAGCTAAGAGGAGAGAGCTGGGCAGGCCTCCGTTGGGTCTCGAGATCATAGGGACTGCTTTTAGGCTGTCTGCACTCAGGGCAGCTGCCCACTCCACAGCATTGACACCCAAGCCCACCTGGCATGTGATAAAGGAGGCTGACAACCTGGCCCTCACATGGGTCATAGGAGATGCCCACTCACTGGGCCACCCCTGATGGTCCCTACATAGCTAGTGTTGGGACTGTCCAGTGGACCCACATTAGTCAAGCCAGAGCGAAGAACTTAATGCAGGGCAACAGGAGTTTCTCTTCAGATCCCCAAAGAACTGAAAGCACCGGGGGCCTCTGCCTGTGAGAAAACTTCTCTTCCACAAACTCTTGGGAAGGTCTGGAGGGGGGGGCCAGGCTGAGGGCAGTCCTCCATCCCTACAACATTCACAGGCTAATTCTGCTCCTCTCTTAACATGTCAAAGGTCACAGTCATGGAACCAGCAATGATGACAAGCCCTGCTGGCTTCTTCATCCCTGTTCCTATCACTTCTCACTTCACCAGGACTCTCTTTCACCAAAACCCTTGCAGCTGATACTCTTTTCTGTCAGTCTTTGCCTTTGCCTCAGTCCAAAAGATCCCAGCTTCTCATAGCTGAGGCCCTCACTTTAAGCCAACCAGTCCTCTTCTGGGACTTAAGCCTAAGGAATCATGCATGTGCATGAAGACTCAGTGGCAAGAAGGTTCACTGTAGTCAGGCTTCTAAGAGTGAAACACAGTAAATAATCTGAAATTTCAGCACAGAAAATCATTACATAAATCATACACATCCATACAAACAGAATACCATGCAGCCATTAAAAATGACAGTGCACACCGGTGGGCACCGCCAGGGACCCCAAAGCCTGTTTCCAGCTGTCTGATGGGTGGGCTCCTGGTATCCACGGGGAAGCTGGGGTGTTGGGGTCAAATTACTTTTGGGAGGTGCTGACTGCAGTACTTGGGGATTGTGGGGAAAATTCAGGGTGGGTTGTGCCCCATGCGTTTAAGGAAAGGTTGGGGCTATGCCACTGGGAGACGGTGAAGTTGGCTGATGGGGGGGAGGCTTGGGATTCATGGAGGTGAATGTGGGCTTTGACCACAGCTGATGTCCCCTGTGACATTTAATTGGGTTAAAATCTAGAGGGTTGTGAACAAATCCTATATCCCTACCGTCAACACCATTCGGTGACCTCCAAGTCAAGCTCAGACGGTGACGCTCAAAATGGGGGCATTTGCCGTTTCTGGTGATTGGAAAGTGCTCCCATTTTGTGAGTCCCCGTTTGGGGAGAGCATCCTGGCCTGCCAGCTTGTTAGGAAATGTACTGACCGTTTTCTCTCCAGTTTCCAGCCTGCTGCTCTAAGCTGCAGATCCTGTCCCTGGGCTGCAGGTCCGGCTGTATCTCCCACCTCCGGGAAGTTCTCCGCCTCTGAGGCCCACCAGCCCCCACCGCACTTTGCACAAGCCAGTAACTGCATCTCAGCTGTGGCTGGTTTGCAGCAAACAGGTTTTTGCACCTAGGTTTTTGCATATGAAAAAGTCCTTAAGCTGAAGTCAGAGATTCTCAACCAGAACCGGTCTTTCCTCTTCCTGCAATTTGTTTCATGTTACTATCCCTCCCGTTCATACTTCTCAGTAACGTGTGTAAGTTATGGAATTAGCCCCACCTCAGATACCCTTGTGTAAATCTGTAAAAAATCTTAAATGTTTTTTGCTTCTAAGATCAAATTTGGACATGAAATCATTTGAAAGAAATGTGAGGACAATAAAAAGACCTTTATACCAAAAAAAAAAAAAAAAAAAGACAGTGCAGAAGAACATTAAATAATGTGGAAATATATTCACAATAAGACTTCATCTCCTGTAAAAAGTGGGATATAAAAGACAAGGCAAAGTATGACCCCACTTTTTAAATGACATTTATATGCAAAAAGTGTGTGTATACATATATAAAACTGTGCATGTGTGTGTGTATGTGTGTGTATACACATATAATATGCAGAATATAAGCTATACACCAGAATATTAACAGCTTATCTAGAGTGGGCAATTTATACTTTTGTGCAACTCTTTGTATTTTTTCAGCTTTTTGCATTAAACATATATTACTTTTGTAATAGCAACAAGTAGTTGTGTCCTACTTTCTGTGGAAGAACAAAGGCCTAGAGTAACCGATACAATTGGAAGAAAGAACAAGGTGTTAAAACCAGCGTTACCAAAATTGGTGACAGTGTGGAGACAAAGCAGCACAGAAAGAGACAAACAGTCCTGTGTAAGAGCCCCATGACAAGATGGAAACTTGCTCTAGACAGAGGTTATAAAACGCTAGGGAAAGGACAGATTAATCCAGAGGATCTAAGATTTTTTGATCTTGGGATCCCTTTAGCCCTCTTAAAAATTAAGTATTGGGGAGGGAGGTGGCTAGGCAGAGCATAGGATTTGGGGGACAGGGAAAATATCCTTTTTGGTACTATAATGATGGATATGTGTCATACATTTGTCCAGATCCATAGAATGCACAACACCAAGAGTGATCCCTAACATAAACCGTGGACTTTGAGTGAATATGATGTGTAGGTATTTCATCCATAGTTACATATGCACCACTGTGGTGGGGAATGTTAATGGTGGGGAGGCTATGTATGGCAGATCTCTGTACCTTACACCTCCATTTTGCTATGAACCTAAAACTGCTCTTAAAAAAATTAAGTCTTTAAAAAAATTAACAAAGATCCTAAAGAGTTGTGGCTTATGGGGCTAGGGAATATATCTGTTTATATTTACTGAATTAGAAATTAAAACTGATAAACTTAAAAAAAATACTTGATTTAAATTAGCTAATAAACTCATTAAATGTTAACATAATCAATTTTCTGAAAAATAACTGTAGTTTTAAAAAAAACACACAAAGTAGTGAAAAGAATGGTATTGTTTCACATTTTCGTAAAACTCCTACTGTCTAGCTTAATGGAAGAGACCTGGATTCTCAGATAGGTTTCTGCAATCAATTTATTGGAATATGCTCTTTTGGTTGAAGCAAATTTTCTTTGGAAGAAAATCCAGCCTCACAAAGATACATAGTTGGAAAAGTGTTATAGTCTTTTCAGCTAATTGGGGATATTCCACTTTGTTACTACACCAAAACTCAACAAGTGGTGTTGTGTTAAAGTTAGTTACAATGTGGACTATGAAACTAGCACTGTGAACCTTTCATACTTTGTTACACCAAAACCTCTCTATCTATCTTACCATTAAAAATTGATCTTTTGCCCATACGTGGTTATGTAACAGCAGGTATTGGTCTTTTGGAAAATACTGATCTACTGGGTTACTACATTTCACTATCCAATATTTTTAAAATCTTGTTTGTTAGTATTACCACTGCTTTCATCAGAAAAGTCCTCAGATATTGAAAAGCTGTCAGGTTCATGATGGTGAATAAAAGTTTTCCAAAAATCTAAGTTATGCTTGAAAATTCAAATTTTATTATTGGCAACAAACCATCAGTTATCCTGAAAGCGACCTGCTCATTTCATTAATTTCTAAGAAAACAGCTGCCAAATATCCTAATCTGAAAAACCACAGCGTATCATTCTTTCAAGTAAAAATGTTTTTCCATGGGAAAAAAATTGCCAGTTCCACCTCAAATCAAACTGTCTAAGTGCATTACTTTGACATCATTCCAGCATGCAATAGAAGTGCTCTCTGCAAGCTTCCATTTCACTACACAGACCCTTAGAAAATTCTGCTCACAGGGCTAAGCTTCAACACAATTATTACTTTTCACTGCTTCTTTAAGGACCTTCTTCAGTGGAGCTATTTTGCTTTAACACTGAGCATGTGGTAGTGAGGAACACAATGACAACTACTACTGCTGTTAGGTAACATGGCACTGATTCCTGCGAAGACACCACCAGTGTCGCCTGCCATCACCCTTGTACTGATAGTGCACAAGACAAGACGGCACAGATGAGAAATGCAAGTAACACCTTGGAATTATTGTGAAAATAATTTATCTCATGGATCCCCTGAAAGCGTCGTGGGGATCCCTAGGGGATCACATTTTGAAAACCATTGAACTACTCAGTAAATGGAACTGGGACAACTGGTTTCCATGTAGAAAAAATTAAGTCACAGTCCCGCATCACATCATATACAAAAACAAGTTCCAGGCAGATTTTTTTTTTAAGCTAAATATGAAAAGTGAAACTTTCAGAAGAAAACACAGTAAAATATCTTATTGACTTCAGGGTAAGACTTCTCAAATGAGGCACAAAAAACAAACTCTAAGTAGACTGACCATTCTGATGGCATAATAATCATAGTCATCATAATAAATTCTGAACACCAAAAGACACCATACAAATGAAATGGCAAGCCTCAAATATGAGAAAAGCTTTTGCATTCAGTAAGATGAAGACAATCCAACAGGAAAATGGGCCAGGATATGAACAGGCAATTCACGGAAGAAAGGCAACTAGTCAATAAACATGAAAAAAGTTCAACCTCACTAGTTAGTAGTCAGGGTAGTGCAAACTGAAACCACTACTTCATACCCATCAGAAAGACAAAAATGTAGAAGTCTCACAATACCGAATGTTGATAAGGACACTGAGCAATAGCAACACTGCTGGTGGGAATGAGAACTGGAACAATAATTTTGACGAGCAAACTGGCAGTATCTCCTAAAGACCAATGTTCCCACAGCCCAGCAATTCAACTCCACTGCGTGCATCCTTGGGAAGCTCTGGCATGCATGTAACAGTGAACACTGCAGCGTGTTTGCAACAGTAGACAACTGGCAACAACTTCAGGATGTCAAGTAAGAGGTGAATGGATAAGCAAATACTGACAAGATTTTCGGCAATCATGGAAGCATTCTCTATCTTTGCTAATGTGGTAGCCACTAGCCACAGGTGCCTATTAAACCTGTGAAATGTGGCTAAGTGTGACTAGGGAACTGAATTTTCATTTTACTTAATTCTGACTAATTGAAACCTAAATAGCCACATGTGGATAATGGCTACGACATCAGACAGCACAGCTATATAGCAGTGAAAATACAGGGTTGTGCAGGTACAGGCTGGACACATGTGCAATCCCAGTAGTGAGCACCTCCTTTGGTGCTATGTCCTGGATGCTTTGCTGGCCTCACCCTATTTCTGGCCCTGTCAGGATATATCAGATGATATTGTGTCTGGGGATCTGGGGCAAGATCACCCCCCAGTTTGATGACTCACTAGGACTCAGGATTTAACACATAGTATGTGCACACTATGACTTCTTCGAGTGAAAGGATACAAAGCAAATGAGCAGAGGGAAAAGGCATGTGGGGTAAAGTCTGGAGGAAACCAGGCACCAGCTTCCACAAGTCCTCTCCTAGTGAGGTCACAATGCATACACTTAATTCCTACAGTGGAGCTGAGACACCACATGTGAAATGTTGCTCACAGGGAAGCTCATTAGAGACTCAACGCCCAGGCTATTTACTGGGGCAAGTACTAAACATCCAGACATCAGAAGGAAAGCAGGTGTTCAACAAGCACTACACTCTTGGTACAAACAATTTAGGTACCCTGAGCCATTTAGGGAATGGTAGGAAGCCTCCTAAAACCCAAGTTCCTAGACACCAGCCAACCTTGCAAACAGGCCTTTCTATGGATAGCAGTCTCAGGCCTGGTATGCTAACATTTTGCACAGATATCACTTATATAAAATTTTAGATGACATACAACACTACATATTGTTTAAAGACATGTGCATATAATGGTGTACAAACATGCACAGAAAAATAAACAAATTCAGGGCTATAGTTAGATTTGAGGAACAGGAGAGAGGTAGGAGTTGAGGCAAGGGTATATAGGGTCTTTCAATTGCATTGCTAATGTTTTACTTCTTAAGCTGAATAATGGGTAAAAACGTATTTTGCAATAGCATTTCTTATACTTTTTTGAGTAATGTGTGCATTTGAAATATTACATAAGAATGAAGACTTATCTTATTACTAGATAATACTTAACAGCTCATTTTTATGGAGTATTTTTCACATTCCAGATACTATTCTAAGCCCTTATGGGACTTACTCTTTTTTGAAAAAAATCTACTTTAGACTTTCTATGTGTGGGGCTAAGTTCTGGAAAGGTCAATGTGAGGCAGGTGAGATCTCTGCCCTCAACCAGCTTTGAATCTACTGAGGGATAATGAGATGATAAGCACAATTTAAAACCTCCAAATCTGAGGGCTACTAAGATGATAAAGCAGGGTGATGGGATTAAAGAAGGGCCACTTTAGGGTGGCTGGAGAAAGCTTTGATAAAACATTTGAGTTGAGCCATAAATGATGAGAAAGAAACAGTCATGTCATTATCTGAAGGCAACACATTCCAGGCAGAGCAAGCGCAAAGCCCTGCAGCAGGAATAAGTATGATGTTGAAAGATTGGAAATAAAGCCAGCAGGGCTTGAAAGTGATGACAAGAGGGAAACTGGTAGATGAGGCCTGAGAGGTCAGTTGAGGCCACGGTGCAGGGCCTCCTAAGCCATAGTAAAGATTTTAGGTTTCATTCTAAGTATGATAAGCCTTTGAAGGTTTTAGGCAGGGAAATGACATGATCTGGTTTACAATGGAAGATTATTCAGCCAGCTGTATGGAAAACACATTATAGACAGACCCATTTTCTTAGTTAGCACCACAGACATAATGTTTGTGGCTGATGAGCTTTTCAGGAACTGTGAAAAGGTTGATGATGGGGATAAAGGGAAGAAAAGGTCCACAATACAAAAAGAAAACTACAAAGTTGGAATGAATGTTTAATTAAACATCTAGAAAAACATCATGGCAACTTCACCATTGAATTTAGTATTCATAAACAATCAAATTATATTTGGAAATAATTTGAAAATTAATTTTTTTGAGTCACAAAGATTCCCAAGCATGCCCAACGACTGCCAGAAAATCATAGCCAATCATCAATGTGGAAATGTGGATTTTCTCACAGCCAAATCCTTTCAAAGGGAAAAAGATTTTCTCAACTTTTTTGAGAGATATTTTTTTTTCTACTTAATGTAAGATATAGATACCCCCCCCCGCAAAAAAAGTGCCTATCATCATGAGGCCTTCAGACTAACAAGGCCACATAGGTGGCTGGGTAAGAAATGTTAGTGGCTTGAATAAGCACTGTCCAGGCTTAGGCTCTAGGAGTTTGAACACTGCCTAGGGAACCCTTAGAAAGGCCTCTGGGGAGAGGGCATCTGAACAGGGACCTGAATGACAAGAAAGCACCAGCCATGCCAAGAGCTGAGGGAGGAGGTTCCAGGAGAGACTCTGCGCTGGGTAAGCCATGTCAGATTTCTAAGGGAACAAAAAGGGGGGGTCCGCTTGGCTGAAGATGGGGCTGGGTGGTTACTAAGAATTAGTGCATGTAGAGTCTTGAGACCACTATCCTCATCTCAGCACTCACATTGCAAGCAGGGGAGTGACTGATCCAGTTTCTTCCAGACTTCTGCCTCCAATAAATAGTAGCCACTCACAACAGGGGCCCATGAGCACCTGGATGTGGCTAGTACCACTGCAAAACGGACCTTCCTTGTCCCTTAAATTTCAGTCAACGTTTAAAGTTAAAAACCACGATGAGGCTGAGTTCGTGGAAAACTTTTATGCTGGCAACAATATAGGCGTGTGAATCTACCTTTCTATCAATTTTATGACCCCCTAAAGCCAGATCAACTATTTCTGAGGAAAATACAGCTCCTAACATAAAACACATACAGGATCTTAGTGCCGAGCAAAACAATGTAACGATACCTCATTTGTATTTCTTTTCCCCATCACATGTTGAAATACGTTGGCTATTCTGGATTAAGTACAACATATTAAGATTAATCTCGCCTGTTTTCGTTTTTTTTTTTCACTTTTAAAAATGAAGTTATTAAAAAATAATGTAAAACTAGGTATATGGTTTGAGTTATTTTTCCACTGGTCGCGGGTGGAAGCAGAGAGAGTGGGTGCAGAGGCGCCCGGAGTCTTCCAGGTAGCAGGTGCGGGGGCGGAGAGAAGTTTCCAGACGCACTATGTAGCCTTGAGTCAGGTCGGAATTTCCACGGCCCGGTTCAAAGAGGAGGAAACGTGGCCTCGGGGGGGAGGGGCCGGGGGTGCTAAGTGGCAGAGGCCTGACCCGAACTCCCCTTTACAGCGTCGTCCGCCCCTCAAGGGGGCGAGTGAGGAATTCGAACCAGGCCCGACTCCCGGGGACGCGGTTCCACCGCTCCGCCCCCTCTCAGGGCCAAGACAAACGTTCACAACGGACTCCCCGGCCGCTGGGCCTGAGGGTACAAGAGGTCCTCAGAGAAGCTTCCGGCAACGCTCACCTGCTGACATAAGCCAGGCCGCAACGTTCCTTTCTCTTCACACCCATCTCAACCGCCCCGGCGGCCGACTTCCGCTCTTCTCCCGCGAATCCCCAGCCCAGCTTTCCTCTCCTCCCGCTCCCCGAGGGCAACAGAGCTACTCACCTCTCAGAAAACATGCTTTATCCCCGCCCCACTCCGGCCTGCCAATCACCGCGGGTTCGAGCACCGCCCTTCCCGCCCTCTTAAGCGAGCGCCGCGCGCCACCGCTAGGCAATTGGAGGCGCTGACCCCGCGGAATGGGTCTTCCGGAAAGGCGGAGCGAAGCGCGAGCCATTTCGGTACGGGAACCCTCGGGATTGGCCAGGAGGAGGCTCTGACTCCGCCCACCCCCACCCTGGACTTCCGAGTCGGAGACGCTTAGGATTGGTTCCCGGTGGGCACACACAGAAGCCAAGAGATGGTCCCGCCTTCCTCGCGCGGCCCGGAGAGGGAGCTTCAGATTGGTCTCGGGAGTATCGGCGCGCGCCGACTGGCGCTCCAGGATTGGCTGAGGGGATGCTTGCGCCGACGGAGAGCGTTGACGGTGATTGGCTGGAGAGTGGAGTCGACTATTTGAAGGAGGCGCGCGGACCAGATACGCACTTCAGTCCGCGGACAGAGGAGGCGCGAGTGACTGTGGCAGCACTGTCCCGCTGACCCGACGGGACCCCGACACGGGCTCGGGCCCAAGTCTGGCCTCTGCCGCGGCCCGGCGAGGGGATGGCCAAGGTGTCGGTGCTGAACGTGGCGGTGCTGGAGAATCCGAGTCCTTTCCATAGCCCGTTACGGTTCGAAATCAGCTTCGAGTGCAGTGAGGCCCTGTCGGACGGTGAGGCTGGGCCTGTGTGGAGACCTCCCCCTCCCCCAGGCCAATCCCGACCTCCCCCGTGAAAAACAACCCTTCTAACCCCGATGTCACCCCCTCCCTCCCCGCCAGCTCCAGCCTACCCGTGGGGACTACCCCCAGCGCACCCCACAGCCAACTCTACCCCCTCCTCACGGTTACTCCCGTTTCCTCTTTGGCGACCTCATCACCCCCGTCGTTTTCCTGTGCAGCTCCTCCTGGGCACCCGTTTTCTGTATAGAAACCTCCCAGGCCCCATTCTTTAACCTGCAGAGACCCTCCGCCACCGTCTTCCCTGTAGCAAGAACCTTCCACATACACTCACTATTTCTGTATGACCAGATCCCCGTTTCAGCCACCTGGTTGTCCCTACACATCCTCTCTCCCCTGTAGTGAGACACTCCTGCCTCCTCACTTTTTTCCTACGGAAACCTCAACCTTCAGCCCCCTCCCATTTTCCCTTTGAAGACTCTAGGCCCTTCCCTTTTCCTTATGGAGACCCCAGCCCCCTCCTCCATTTCCCTTGTGTAGACCTCTCTTCCATCACCCTCCCCTTTCCCCCAGTGAAACCCCTCTTCCGTGGCAAGACCTCAGTCACCCCTGTCTCGCCATTTGTCTACCAGTCATCCCCTCCCAATCTGCTGATAGTTAACCACAACCTACCCACTTCTGCTTGTTTTCTGTCCCAAAGCACATACCCTAGGATCTGGCTTCCCTCCTCCTCAGCCTGGCCCCAAGCCCCCATTCTTGAGCTCCACCTGGGATGCATGACCTGGCTTCCAGCTCCAGTCTTAGAGGATAACTGCCTTCCTAGCTTTCATTCCTCCCTCTTTTCTGACTGTAGACTTCAATGAACATGCTCAAATCTAAGGGGTGGCATAGTAGCCAGGTGGGAACCAGTTAGCCGATTCCACTGTTTGCCCGCCAGGTTCCAGCCGACCTATTGCAGCAATTCTTCCAACGCTTTTGGTGGTCTAACCCAGTGTGGTGGGTAGATGGGGCTGCCTGAGCCATGACGGTATCTGGCTTCAGTCGGTCAGCTGGGAATTCAGAAACTTTTGTGTCTCTCTTCCAAGGTGCTTTCACAGATGTCTTTTTTCATCTGTGGCAAAAAGGTGGACATGGCTGTCATCTCACAGATAAGAAGATGGGAGCTACAAAGAGTGAAAGACTTTTCAAGTAAAGGTCTATAAAAAAATGGGAAATCTGAGGTCACCCAGGTACCACTTTCAAGAGAAGAGGAGGTACTCCATTAGGCCCCTTCTGCACTGTATGGTTAAAAGAGAAGCAGCAGCAGCAGAGATGGAGTTCTGGGAGGCCAGGGTATACTGACTAGCGCCTCTCGGTGGTAGCTGGGTGGTTTGCATGCAAAGGCGGCTATTTGGATTAGCTTGGAGATTGCTAACAGCTGGAGACATGCGATTGGGCTGGGCCCGTGGATCAGCCTCTCTCTAGTTTCTCTCATTTTTAAATTAAGTTATTTTAAATTAAAATATAGTTAGTTGTGACTTAATCCCAGTAAAATCCTTTCTGGAACAAGGCAGGGTGTAAATAAATAAAGTGTAGAATGACACTGAAATAAGATTTAACTTTAAAGCCAGGAGGAGATGTAAGGAGCTGATAGGTTAAGGGATTCACAGTTCCCAGATGGCAGGAGATTGGGTTTCAATCAGACTGTTGGTGCTCCTTGCATTTAAAACTAGTTGCATGGTCATGATCTAGCACTTTTATTCCCCAGGAGCCCCTGCCCTGTTTACTTTACTGTGCTGTTTTTAATAGAATCAGCAGGAAAGGCTTAAGTCAACCTGCTGATCACTAATTTTTTAATAGAAGTGGAATGACTTCTCCAAGGTCACACAGCCAGTCTGTAGAAGGATTGTAGAAGCTAGAGCTTGTCTCTCAGTTCTGAGTCTGGAATTTTTTTTTCTCTGCTATAACAGGAAAGAAAGAATGCATTTCCTATTTTAGAAGTGGAGCATAAATAGGACTGACCAGAGAACTTATTTCCACATCAAGACACTCTCAAAAGAGAGTGAAGAGGGTGCTATTATTAATTACACCAGGACAAAAAAGCTTTTTGCTCAGAGAAATTCTAGTTGGAAAGTAAACTCTGGCCTGGAAATCCAGGCTTTGGTTCTACCCCCAGGGCTAGCCAGGACTAACCTGCCAACTTGTTTTCTGCCTCTTCCTAGTCCTCTTCCCATAGAACAGAGAGGATCCATTTCCTGCCTCCCAAACGGAGGGAGCCTGGCTTTAAAAGTGTCTCAGATCCTGCAGAAATCTCAGTCAGTCCAGCTACCTTAACACTGGCGACTGAAGATCTGGCAAAAGACCCAACCCCCAGCCAGTCATTAGACCCCGTCCTCCAGGCATCCCAACCCCTTTTGCTCTTTTTTCTCCTCAGTAACTGGAAATAGTTGCTCCCAAGGCCTGGGTCCGCATTTAATACATTAGCTGTGTTTTCCCCTTGTTTCATTGAGAAATTCACCAGCCACTGCTTGAATAGGTCATGGAGCCAGGTGTTCTGACCCACAGCTAACCTGCTGTGGTCAGGCCAGGGTTCATCTCTGATTATGAATGGAGTGATAAACAGAAGAAAGCATACTACATAAGTGTTGTCGTCGTTGTTTTAAAGGCAGGAAACATTGTCCAGTTAGTTCCACTGTAGTTTTTTACAACCTTTAATCAGGTTGTTGGTTTTGGTTTTGTTTTCATACATAGTGGAGGAGCATCTTGAGCAGTGGTTAGATTGTAAAGTCAGGGCATAAGCACAAATATAATGCAGTCAAAGTTACCCTTGAAATTGCCCAGAAGGTTAGGCACACAATGCTACACATGTACAGTTGTGTGTTGTATTTGATCACAATGAATTTGTGCTGTCTTGGTGACTGATGTCCATATCTAATTCTAAAGAAGGATTGTATTCAAAAAGGAAAAAGGAAGTCACTTTAGTAGGCTTCTTTTAAAACACTTTGGCAAGTCTAAGATGATTCTGACTTGTAGGCCCTTGGTTCAGCCATCTTCTGTCTTCTATAGATTACTTTATTAGATCCTCGAACTCTTGAGTCCTTATTTCTCTGTGGTCCTCAGCCAGCTCTCTGGTTTCTTTCTGGCCTGTATCAAGGGAGCCTTGGCAGCCCATTTTCTAGGCTGTCTGGTCACTGCGTTTCCTCTTCCAGTCAGTACCCTACAGTCTTCACTTAGGTTTTGCCAGGTGCCTGAGGTGTACACTACCAGGGCCTGCTCTGTTTCCATCTCCCTTTTTTTCTTCCCCCAGCACATTAGTTAAAATGCACACATATGGGACACTACCTGCAGTGGAGGAAAGGTCAGAAGGAAAGTTGTGTAACAGTTTAGGAAGGGGAGAACAGAGCTAGCTTGTTTTCTGTTCTTCCAAAGACATGTTACATCTACTTCTGTCACTACTTGTAACAAAAACAAATCGATAAACTTAACTCCTCCCTACAACTCAGACTGGAGTTTGACTGCAGCCCAGTGAACCTGATGGTCACTGTGTCCCAAAGACCTGCTAAGGCCCCTGAGGACAAGGCTTGGGTGAAACTGCAAAGGGACAGGAAGCCAGTGTATCGAGGAAGAGTGTGGGGCTCAGGTGACAAGATTCCATGGCTGTGGCCGGGCGTCACTGTGCTTCCAAAGTTGGATGCTCTTGCAAAACACTAGACCAAGGAACAGGGCAGCTTCAACGACAGTTTGCTTCCTGTGAAACTCACAGTTTGTGGAACTTCCCCCAGCTGCTGGAGCTGTAGGTTGTGTAATTTCAAAGAACCTAAAATAAGTTTCAGGTCTCCTGCCAAGGTTCCCTGTACTAGCATGACCTTGCCCCTGATATACTTGGACCTCCCACAAGAGGTAGCGGTCACTGGGAATTTCCTGTGATTGATGGGTGGGGACTCCTTAGATACTTTTCCTTTTATCTTGCCAGAACATACTCAGGGATGGGGGGTACCCCCATACTGGATGGTATGCAAGGTAGTAGGGGTTCAGATGGGCCCCAGAATGCCTCGTGTATTGATTGAGTTGTGTTGCTGTTGCCTGAATGTCTGAGAGTAGGCATGACTTGGTGCTGATCTTGAAGGCTTGGGGATTGGCTGGCTCCCCAGCGGCCTGGGCTTCTCCCTCCTGCCGGCTGGCTCTCTTGCTGGATTGGAATATGCTGCCCTGCCCCAGTTGTCGAGGGATCTACTCAGTTCGGTGGCACCAGTCCCTGTGTGTGAAAGAGGATGCTGTTTCCAATCCCAGCACTCAGGGCAGGGCCCTGAAGTGGGCCAACTCCCTGCTCTTCCCTCCCCAGCATGTCCCCATCACATGGCTCTTAATTCAACCTCTGCCATATGGTTCATCCTCCGGCTCTGAGAGACCCAAGTTTCCCCAGAGGTGCAGAGTCAAGGTCACTTGGTAAATCTAGGCCCACAGGAGAAATTTCCCCTCTGGAAGTAGAGCTTCACGCCATCCCCCATGTTTAAGGACCACAGTGCCTGGTAATCGGTGCCCAGCGAATGTCAGGTGCTCTTGAGAATAGAATCTTTCAAAATATTAAGGATCTGTCTAAAACTAAGATGAGAAGACCCTTTCTCTGCTTTGTTGCTGTTGAGCTATTTCAATTCCTTAATCCGCCGTATCCTTGCAGACCTGGAGTGGAAAATCATTTACGTTGGCTCAGCGGAGAGTGAAGAGTTTGATCAAATCCTAGACTCAGTGCTAGTTGGCCCTGTCCCAGCAGGGAGACACATGTTCATCTTCCAGGTAAGAAAGACAAGGCCTTAGGCCTTAGGCCTTGATGCCTAGAAACATCCTCTTCTACCCAAAAGCACACAATGCGGTTCAGTGGTCGAAAGTTCAGGTTCATATCCAGGCTCTGCTCTTAAGAACTGTCTGACTTCTCGGAGGTACTTCAAACACTTCCCTCTCCTCAACCTCTGTGTCTTTGCTGTTACCAGAAGCCAGACTTATAGTTGATGCTCATTATTTTCCAGAGTTATGTTCTATAAAGTTGCCATGACACTGCATTAGCAAGTTAGTGAGTACTGAACTGTTGCCCCAGAGGAAATACAGGGTTAGGTTCCTGCAAGTCACATTTTTGTCAACCAATCAGTGCATAATCTTGTTTTATGTGTGTTTCTGTTTAAAAATGCCTTTAGTATTATTGCTGGTTCATTCACATTGAACTCATGACCATTCATTCACTTTAACTCGTGCCTGAGTGAAGCTTATCTAACAACATATTTTCTTCGTAAAGCACATCATAACCTTCTTATGCTTAGAAACACCAAACCACACTCAACATTATGCTTGGGGGCCATTTTAAACAGCAAAATCACCAGCAGAAAGCACAAAAATGCAAAAAAACATGGCACCAAACAACCATGCAAAGGACATTTGTTTACAGTGTGCACCAAGACAAGAAGGCAGAATGTTGCTTTGTTCAGTGACAGCTGAGAACAGGCACATCAAGCAGATCAAATTTTCCCTGCTCTGTGCATGTCCTTGAATGACCGTGAAAATGCCCTGAATATTGATTTGGGGGTTACAGATAAATTTTAGTGAGAGGGCAAATTCACAAATACAGTATCTGTGAATAGTAGGGATCCACTGTAGCTAAAAGACTCTCTAACCCATCATCACAAGAGTGTTAGAAATGCAGGTTGAGAGTGATCCTTATTTACACTAAAGCTTGGGAGCCTCTGCTTAAATCCACTCACTTAACCTCCATCTCTGCTCTTCCACCCTATCCCATCCCAAGCCCCTCACCCACCTGTGTCTAGTCCACCAGCAAACCCCATCTGCTCCACTTCCCAACTGGGGCCTGCTTTCCAGGCATGCCAGCCTTGCAGTCACACAGGACCCCATGCTCGGTGTAGTGTTCTGTTGCTGGCTGAAACTTGCTAATTTTCTAACACAGGGCCTCATGTTTTCATTTTGTATTGGTTTCATTTTGCACTAGTTACATAACTAGTCCTGAACTGTCCATATTAATACACCCCAAATCTGTCCACCTCTGTCCTCTACTTCTGGACCACTGTCCTTACTCCAGAATGTAGCATACCAGATCTCCCCTGTCCCTCCACAGCCTTCTTCCTACCACAGCTCCATAGGCCTCCCGTCTCTTCAGATCACATAGGTAATGGAGCACTTACCTCCTGCTAACCACTCCCACTTTTTCCCAAGCCCTTAATTGGACTAACAGGCCCTGGGTGGCCTGGTACCTACCTGCCCACCTGTTAAGCCTTATCTTATGCCACCATTTCCTTCTCCTTTGTGGCACCTGTCACATTCAGTATTTTACAGGCATTTGTGTGACTAACTTTGTTTTCTCCACTAGACTGAAAACTCTTGAGGGCAGAGACCAGACTTTTAGTTCCCTAAATACATGTTGCTTGAGAATCATTGTATTACTGCTTGAGGCCTGATGGTGGCAATCCATGCTAAGGCCCAGGATGTGTTTCCCCTAGGCTGATGCCCCCAACCCATCTCTCATCCCTGAGACTGATGCCGTGGGTGTTACCGTGGTCCTTATCACCTGCATCTACCATGGACAGGAGTTCATCCGCGTGGGCTATTATGTCAACAACGAATACCCTAATCCAGAGCTGCGGGACAACCCGCCCCTGAAGCCGGACTTCTCTCAGGTGGGGCCTGACCCTGCACTTCCTGCTTCGGACTGGCCGAAGCTCTTTGGTACTTGGGAGTTGAGTCATTGGATTTGAGAGCCAAGGTCACTTCTTAAGATTTTCAAGTAGTGCTCAGATTTTGCAGTGCCAGGCTAGAACAGGAAAGAGAGAAGTCTTTGTTTCTCAGAAGGGCGCCTCACAGAATCAAGATCAGATAGGTCCCAGCCCTAAATCATGGCACAAAAGTGCTCCTCGGAGCTGTACACAGTGGTGGTGGTGATAGGATAAGCAAGGTCTGCTCTTCCGGGGCTTGGGGTTGGGGCCGGGGTGCCCTGGCACTGTGGGAGTAATGAGAGGGCATGCTAACAAGAGTTGACATCCCCTTCCTCCCCCAGCTCCAGCGGAACATCTTGGCTTCAAACCCCCGAGTGACCCGCTTCCACATTAACTGGGACAACAACATGGACAGACTGGAGGCCATAGAGAACCAGGACCCTGTCCTGGGCTGCGGCCTCCCCATCAGCTGTGCTCCTGTCAAGGGCTTGGGTCTCACTGGCTGCATCCCTGGCCTCCTCCCCGAGAACTCCATGGACTGCATCTAACCGCAGGAACCTAGGCCCTACCTGGGCCCAGCCAGAACTGCGGCCAGTCTCCCAGCAGATCTGGAGGGAGCAGCTAGGCCTCCTGGATAGGGCCATCTGGAGGACTTTGGGGCCATCAGCTAAATCCAGGCCAGTCAAACTTGGCCCCAAGGAAGGAAGGGGCCTCAGGTCTCTCTCAGCCGTGGCCCAGAAGGATCATCTCACCTCTACTGCCCAGGCCTATAAGAAGCAGGTACTTCAGTTCTTAATTCTTTCTGCCTGTGTCCTTTTTCTTTTCTGCATACTATAAATTCCACCTGCAGGCCATTGTGCCACCATGCCCCCGTGGGTGCCATTGACCCAAGGCTCTTCCCACAGGCCTCCCTGGCCTGCCTTGAGGCTTTTCTTGTCAAGGCCTAGCAAGGTTCCAGCCTGTTGAGCCAAAGGCTCTGTCATTCCACTTCCTCCCCAGCCATCTGAGCAGATCTACCCAGATTTGTAAAGTCACAGGCAGGGAATTTTGTTTAGAAGGTGGACTTGGACACAATTTCTTTCCTCCCAGGACAATTTTTAGGTCTTTTCGATCCAGCAGCCCCAGAAAACTGTTCCCAATGGTGTAATCAGCAGGATGCTGAGGAATGATGGTTAACTCTCCTCTCAGTCACAACCATCTTCCTTACTGGATCTGGCTTTCCCTGGAGGCAGCCATGGTGGGGAGCTGGCATGTATGTTTGAGGGACATGTGCTTAGTCTGTTGGCATCAGGGTCTCTTTGCCCCTGGCTGCCTTGTTCTGCCCTCTGCTAAGAGGCCTCAGTGATTGCAGACACGGGAAGCAATAGGAACCCTGAAAACCTTTGCCCCTGCCATATTCCCTGCCTCGCCCCATCCCCTTGCTGCTACTTGAATGCTGTTGTGATTATAGTTTGTATATTAAAGGGTTTTTATTTTAAATATGTTTGGTTGGCCCAAAAATAAAAAGCACTTCATCTAGACTGATTGTTTCAGCTTTTGTTCAGGGGAGGGGCTGAGGCAGTTTTGTCCATCTCTCCTGATAGGGGTCGGGGGAACTCTTGGCCCAGCCAGTGGGTTGACTGCCCCTTGTTCCCTTGCCCAGCTTCTTACTCTGGTCTTACTGGTTATATAGTTGTATTCCAGACTGATCTTCGGGGAGGCGTTTTTCTTTGTCAGAACTTAAGCAACCCAACTGTTCTGTAGATAGAACATGTGCAGTGATTTTTTCAGACTTGGACCTTGACCCACAGGAAAAAACTAACACTGGGCTCCAAGGACACACAAAGCAACACTTTTACTAAATTTTATTTAACCTTACTTTGTTTTTTTTTTTACAATTTATTTTGGTATCATTAATCTACAATTACATGTGCAATACCATGGTGATTAAACTACCCCCTTCATCAGGTCCCCCCCACCAACCCCATTACGGTCACTGTCCATCAGTGTATAGAATCACTATAGAATCACTGCTTGTCTTCTCTAAGTTGTATAGCCCTCCCCGTGCCCCCCCAACATTACTTCTGCTAATCGTAATGCCCCTTTTACCCTCTTACCCTCCCTTCCCACCCATCTTCCTCAGTCCCTTTCCCTTTGGTAACTATTAGTCCATTCTTGGGTTCTGTGAGTCTGCTGCTGTTTTGTTCCTTCGTTTTTTGTTTTTTTTTCTTTGTTCTTATACTCCACTTATGAGTGAAATCATTTGATGCTTGTCTTTTTTGGCTTGGCTTATTTCACTGAGCATAATACCCTCTAGCTCCATCCATGTTGTTGCAAATGGTAGGATTTGTTTTCTTCTTCTGGCTGAAGAATATTCCATTGTGTATATGTACCACATCTTCTTTATCCATTCATCTACTGATGGACACTTAGGTTGCTTCCATTTCTTGGCTATTGTAAATAGTACTGCAATAAACATAGGGGTGCATCTGTCTTTTCGAAACTGGACTGCTGCGTTCTCAGGGTAAATTCCTAGGAGTGGGATTCCTGGGTCAAATGGTATTTCTATTTTGAGTTTTTTGAGGAACCTCCATACTGCTTTCCACAGTGGTTGAACTAATTTGCATTCCCACCAGCAGTGTAGGAGGGTTCCCTTTTCTCCACATCCTCGCCAACATTTGTTGTTTGTGTTTTGGATGTTGGCCATCCTCACTGGTGTGAGGTGATATCTCATTGTGCTTTTAATCTGCATTTCTCTGATGATTAGTGATGTGGAGCATCTTTTCATGTGCCTGTTGGCCATCTGAATTTCTTCTTTAGAGAAGTGTCTATTCATGTCCTCTGCCCATTTCTTAATTTGATTATTTGCTTTTTGTTTGTTAAGGTGTGTGAGTTCTTTATATATTTTGGATGTCAACCCCTTATCAGATACATCATTTATGAATATATTCTCCCATACTGTAGGATTTCTTTTTGTTCTACTGATGGTATCCTTTGCTGTACAGAAGCTTTTCAGCTTCATATAGTCCCACTTGTTAATTTTTGCTTTTGTTTCCCTTGCCCGGGGAGATATGTTCATGAAGAAGTCGCTCATGTTTATGTACAAAAGATTTTTGCCTATGTTTTTTTCTAAGAGTTTTATGGTTTCATGACTTACATTCGGGTCTTTGATCCACCTTGAGTTTATCTTTGTGTATGGGGCTAGACAGTAGTCCAGTTTCCTTCTCTTACATGTAGCTGTCCAGTTTTGCCAACACCAGCTGCTGAAGAGGCTGTCATCTCCCCATTGTATATCCAAGGCTCCTTTATCAAATATTAATTGACTGTATATGTTTGGGTTAATGTTTGGATTTTCTATTCTGTACCACTGGTCTGTGGGTCTGTTTTTGTGCCAATACCAAATTGTCTTGATTACTGTGGCTTTGTAGTAGAGCTTGAAGTCAGGGAGCGTAATTCCCCGTTTGATTCCTCCTTCTCAGGATTGCTTTGGCTATTCGGGGTCTTTTCTGGTTCCATATGAATTTTAGAATTATTTGTTCGAGTTCATTGAAGAAAGCTGTTGGTAGTTTGATAGGGATTGCATTGAATCTGTAGATTGCTTTAGGTAGTATAGCCATTTTGACAATATTTATTCTTCCTAGCCAAGAGCATGGGATGCATTTCCATTTGTTAGTGTCCTCTTTAATTTCTCCTAGGAGTGTCTTGTAGTTTTCAGAGTACAGGTCTTTCACTTCCTTCGTTAGGTTTGTTCCTAGGTATTTTATTCTTTTTGATGCAATTGTGAATGGAATTGTTTTTCTGATTTCTCTTTCTGTTAGTTCATCGTTAGTGTATAAGAAAGCAACAGATTTCTGTGTGTTAATTTTGTACTGCAACTTTGCTGAATTCAGATATTAGTTCTAGTAGTTTTGGAGTGGAGTCTAGGGTTTTTTATGTACAGTATCATGTCATCTGCAAATAGTGACAATTGAACTTCTTCTTTATAAATCTGGATGCCTTGTATGTCTTTGTTTTGTCTGATTGCCGTGGCTAGGACCTCCAGTACTATGTTGAATAACAGTGGAGAGAGTGGGCATCCCTGTCTTGTTCCTGATCTTAGATGAAAAGCTTTCAGCTTCTCGCTGTTAAGTATGATGTTAGCTGTGGGTTTGTCATATATAGCCTTTATGATGTTGAGGTACTTGCCGTCTATACCCA
This sequence comes from Phataginus tricuspis, assembly GCA_029783875.1. Lineage (NCBI taxonomy): Eukaryota > Metazoa > Chordata > Mammalia > Pholidota > Manidae > Phataginus > Phataginus tricuspis. The sequence goes on along the minus strand of JAQQAC010023519.1, from coordinate 8,192,784 downwards.
TTTTGTTGAGAGTTTTAATCATGAATGGATGCTGAATTTTGTCAAATGCTTTTTCAGCATCTATGGAGATGATCATGTGGTTTTTGTTCTTTTTGTTGATGTGGTGGATGATGTTGATGGATTTTCGAATGTTGTACCATCCTTGCATCCCTGGGATGAATCCCACTTGATCGTGGTGTATGATCCTCTTGATGTATTTTTGAATTCGGTTTGCTAATATTTTGTTGATTATTTTTGCATCTACGTTCATCGGGGATATTGGTCTGTAATTTTCTTTTTTGGTGAGGTCTTTGCCCGGTTTTGGTATTAGAGTGATGCTGGCTTCATAGAAAGAGTTTGGAAGTATTCCCTCCTCTTCTATTTTTTGGAAAACTTTAAGGAGAATGGGTGTTATTTCTTCTCTATATGTCTGGTAGTATTTAACCTTACTTTGTAACTCCACAGCCCAAGGTGGAGAGGTTTGGCTGGTGAGCTCTTTCCCCACAATTCACAGAACAGCCCCAACTCTTCCCTCCCTGGGAACATGGGTGCAGACAGCTGCTGGGCAGGGTGCAGACTGTACAAGTCTACTAGCAGAGCAGCGAATCAGCTTGCAGACCTGAGACCTGCTAGCCCCTCTGAGTACCTCCTCTTTGGGCCTTCCTCTCCTTAAGTAGTTCTCAACTGGGAGCACCTTCGCACCCCCCAGGGCACACTTAATGTCTGAGGATGGCTTTGGTTGTCACAATTGGCAGAAAGGGACGTTCTACCCACCAGTGGGTAGAGACAGGATGCTGCTAAAACACCCAGCAATGCACAACACAGCATCCCCAGCAGAGAATGATCCCCTCCCAGATGTCAGTACTGTGTGGCAATGGGAAACTGTCTTCAGGCTGCATGTGTTTTAACAGGTCATCCTGAAGGAAGGAACATCTTGTTGCTTCTCTGCTCAGTGAAGGCAGGTTTCCTTTGCGTTGCCCAGCCAGAGGGCGTCCTCAGCGTGGTGGTGCCCCAGATTCCTCATCTGTAAAATGGGAGTGATAATAGTGCCCACATGACGGGAGTATGGTGGAAAGCAATGTGTTTAACGAGTGCCAGCTCTTAAACTGCTGACTAGCATGAGCCCAGGCAAACGGAGGGGATACTGAGCACCATCTCCCAACCAGCCCTTGCTCCGGGCCCCAGCATTCTCTTTAAGCTCAGACTGTGGTTGGGGGAGACCCAGGAGGCCCCTGAGCCTGCCTTTCCTATTCAGCACCGGCCTAATGAATGACGACGGCCGTCGGCCCGGTGACCATTGACCTGCGGCACCGGCCACGCCCCTCCCCCTCTGGCAGGTGGACAGCGGCTGCGCCCGGGGACGTTGGGGGGTCCTGCGGCGCCAACCTTGGCTAGCCGGCAGCCGTTGCCGCACTGAGCGGGGGCGGGGTACTGCGGCGCTCAGGGAGCCGAGTGGCAGCCCTCCTGGACCGCCCCCTGGGCCTCGGAACTCCGCGCGGCTGAACGCCAGCCTCCGTGGCCCCGCCCAGCTGGCCTGAGTAGCAAGCAGCCCCTCGGCCCCGCCCTCACCCCGGGATTGAACGTTCTTCTGGGGTTTGCAGGACAGCAGGTCTCCGCCAATTGGCGTCCTCGCTGGGCGGGCCCCTGGCGCAGTCGGAAGCCTCGGCCAATTAGGCACATTAACCCGCCCAGCTGAGGCCTCGCTAGCGCACGAGTGGCCGGACGGAGGGAGGCTCGCGGAGGGCCAATGGGCGGCAGCGCGGCGCCGTCAGTCAAGGCGGCCTAGGCCAATGAGCGGCGGGCTGCGGGGGCGTCACGGACAGCAGCAACGGACTTGGGCTGAGATTCCCGGGCAGGCGAGCGCGTAGAGACGCGGGAAGAAAGGGCTGGGTAGGGGTCGCAGCGCTGCAGTCAGCGAAGCCAACCCAAGGGTCCGCCGCCGCCGCCCAGCGCGTTCCGGGGCCGCCGGCCGCCGCCCGCACCCGCCGCGCCGCAGCTCGGGAACCGGCCCCGGCCGCCGCCACCGCGATGGGCAACGCCGCTGCCACCAAGAAGGGCAGCGAGCAGGAGAGCGGTGAGTGCCCGGGCCGTGACCCCGATCCCGGCCCCGCGCTGCCAGCCCCCGCCCTGTCCATCACCACCTGGCCCCTCCTCCTACGCTCCCCCCCTCCAGCCCCCATTTCTCTCTGCTTACTCTCCAGCGCCCCTTCCCCCTTCCGGTACAAGGTTTCAGGCCCAGGGCCCGCAGAAGACCTTCGTAGAGGCCCCCTTGCCAAAGGCCGCCCCCCACTGCAAAGACCATTCCCCCCCAACTGCCAACCGTGGCACGTATGACCCTTGGGGCCCCACATGGGGCCCTGTCACCACACCACCCCCTCCTTTCCTGGTCCCTCTCCCCAGATTCTAATCTCCCCCACTTCCTCACTCACTTCTCCCATACATGGAACCACCGCCAGATCCCGGCCCAGGCTGCTGCCAGTCTGGGAGTGCTGTGGGGTCTGCCTCCACCACGCAGGGACTTTGGCCACTTGATGACCACACCCCTCCCCCCTCCAGCCCCCGCCATCTTTCTCCTGCCCTTCCCCTCTTCACCTTATCACAGACCCACTCTGCCCCCCTTAAAACATTTCCCTGAGCCACCTCCAGCATTGTTTTTCCTTTCTATGTCACTTGGCATTGGGGACAGACTCTTTCTGGGTCCCTCTGCCCCTCTCTCATCCTGTCACTCTCTGTCACTATGCCTCTCTGCTTGTGCTCCTTCCTTCAAACAAGCGTCTATCCCTGGCTGGGGTAACAGGCTGTTTATGAACCTGAAGAACTGCTTCAGTGCTTTCAAAGCCAAGTGTGAACCTATCTTGCTGCGATTCATTGTGTCCTATTTCCCACATTGGGGGGTGGGCAGCAGCAGAGGCCCTTCCCTCTCCTGCTGTGCAGAGAGCTCTAGGCTCCTTGGAGGGCCCCTCAGTAAACAGTGTTTCACAACTGAGGCTCCATCATTCACCCAATCCTCTGGGGTTCTTCACCCGCAATTGGCTCAGGATGAAAAGTGGGGGGTGGAGTGTCTGGGTTTAGCGAGCTCATTCAGCTTGAGCTGGGATGGTGAGAAAGGGGACTCAGGATGACAGTGGGGAGGGTAGTGGGGGACATCTAATGACTTGCTTTGCCAATGGACAAATAGATTCTGATCATTTTCAGGGCTTAGCCAGAGAGAGGCCTGTTTCCTCCTCAGCCCCCAAATGATGTTAGCCTTTTCCAGCCAGCCAGCCATTCTGTATCTGGAAATGCCTCCAGAAATGGCCTCAAACCCCTTCCTCAATTCCTCCAGCTCTTAAATTATTATCACTCCAGGCCTAAATCTGGACCTTAGCTAGGATCCCCATCCAGTTATCAGAAATAGAGCTGAAAAGGGAGACCATGTCCAAATACATCCTTCCTGATTACTGATCTCAAATCCCAGCATCTGAGTCTCCCTTAATTCCCCCTTCCCAGCAAGACCTGGGCATGAAAGCCAAGGAACTTTATTCCCACATGATTCAAATGGCAGAACTCGAGTGACCTAACAGCCATGGGGAGACATGTCACCAATGAGTGGGGGACAGAAAGGCAAGTTGAGTGCTTGATGACAGAGGAGCAGGTGGATAGTGACCAAAAAAGGTCTGGGCATGAGCCTGGAGGGGACTAGGCAGAGGGGGAGGGGCCAGACCCCCAGCAGGTGAGGCTGGCTGGCTAGGAGGTAGAAGGTAGAGGCAAGCAGCTATATATGGCAGTGGTTTGGTTAAAAGTTGGGGAGATGACATAGTCCTGGAAAACTTTCAAGGCGTATCAAACACAAGCAGTAGGGGATAGAAAGCCACACAGGGAAAAGGATCCCCAAGAAAAAGATCAGAGGTTCTGGAAAGAATCCTAAATCAGGGCACAGACCTGGACTATCCTGATGAAATGCAGCTACTATTTATTAAGCACCTAGGATGTACCAGGTCTCCACAGAATCTATCTGTTGGAGTGATTTTCATAATGAGATATTACTACAATTTTCCAAATGATCTTTCTGAGTTTGACTTAGATGATGCCACAGAGGCAGGATTCACATCCAGATCTGCCTACCAACTTCCTGGACCCTAGAATTTCCCAACCCAGAGAGTCTCAAGCTTCATCCCTGATTTTGATACTATTCACCTATATTTTCTTAAGATAATAAAAATTTTGACTCACTTTTGTTCAGATGTAAACTTTGGTCCATCCTAAACTGTAATAGAAATGAAATCACGGAATTGCTGTACCAGTTATATTCTCTCTGATACACGTTAAAATACAGTGTCTAAAAAAGGGAAACATCCCTGAAAATCATTTCATGCCTGAGGATGGAACCCATGTCACAGTTTGGGAAATGCCCTAATCTGCACTTCCTTTCAGAGACTTTCAGGGGCTCTCGGGAACAGGATAAGGAAGGAAGCCCATCTTTGCTTTGAAGATCAGATTGTGAAAGGTTGTGGAGTTAGACAAAATCTGCCCTCTTGGAAATAGGGCCGGGGTCGGGCCAGTAGCCAGGCCAGCCTGCAGGGGGCACCTGAATTTCACTTGCCAGATGCCAACCGAGCTGGGGTAAAGAAAATGCCCAAGCCTTAGTGAGCACCAGTTAGGCTGTGCTGCCGTCCCCATTGCCAGGGCAGGACAGTGCTGGCCTCCTCAAAGAGGGCAGAGATCTAGAACAAGCCTTGGGGTGGGGTGGGGGAAATCTGTACCCAAAGATGCCAAAGCCATTGGCAGGGGCCCAGGTAAGATGCTAAGGGAGCAGAGAAAAAAAGACCAAGCGCCAGACTCTGAGCAAGCTGGAGGAATTGAGAGAGGACAGTGGCCCCAAGAGGCCCCGGGGGACAGGAGGCCAAGTGGGCTCAGGCCTTGGCTGGCATTGGCCAAAGGCACCCCTGGGAGCTAGCCCACCAAAGGGGCAGGGCTGGTGAGAGGGAGGCCCCCAGACCCCAGGGACAAAAAGATCCAGACTCTGAGACTGAGATCCTCCCAGGAGGTCCCTGGATAGGAAGAATTCTCACCTTGTAACATTCTACAAAAGTATGAGAGGACCAAACCATCTCTGTGCATTGGCAGTTGTATGGGTGCCCAGGAGGGTCCCACCAGAGCAGCTTTTCCCTGTAGTGCAGTGCCATCTACAGCAGCTTGAGGGGCCTTACCTGCGTGTTCCTGCACCCACTGGCCCCCAGGTTGGGTTTCTCTTCCTGCCACCACCCCACAACTCCCTAGCTCCCCCTGTAGGTGGGGCTTTGGAAATGGGCAGCCAAGCTGGTGCAACAGGTCTCATGAGCCTTCCTAGCCACCGCAGTCCAGGTGCCCAGAGAGGAAGGCTGAATGATGGTTTCCAACCCCAACAATGGTGAGGCTGAGCCCTGTCGCTATAGCAACTTACCAGGCAGACACCACCCCTCAGACAGGAAGGGACTGCAGTAGGGTTTGGGGAGCAGGTGGAAAGCAGGGTTTTGCAGACCCCTGGCTGGCCACGGAAACACCTCCCTTACTAACAACCCTGGGCTGGGGGCCTGGGGCAGAGGAGGGTGGGGGAGCCTAGTTCGGACAAGGGGTGATGGCTCAGCTCAGATCGGGACAGTGTGGTGGTTCAGCCAAGTGTTGGAGTTCAGCCCAGAATGGAGATTGGTTTGGCTCAGCGATGTAATCCAGGTCCAGTACAAAATAGGGATCCATCAGACTGGGGGCAGTCCAGCCCATTGTTGGGGTTCAACTGTGGCCAAAAGCAAAGCCAAGTACAGGGCAAGGGTTGACAGAGGCCAAGGACATCCTGGGGTGCAATCCCCCTCTCCGCCTCCACACAGGAGCAAGACAAAGCCGGAGGTACCCGTTTCTCTCTTGGGATAGTAGGATTTGGGGCTTCAGGTTCAAAGGGGACTCTGGGATGGAGATTGGGTGGCTCTAGCCTCCCTGCCTTTCTCTCCAGCTGCTCTTTCAGCTAATTACTGGGGCTCTGAGAGGGGCCTCTTCCGCCCCCAGGGAGCCCCTGGCTGCTGCCTGGGCCTTGGGGTTGATTCGGCTCGGTGACGGGAGGCCAGGTCCAGGACAGAATAGAGGTCCATCAGACAGTGGGACGGGCCAGCCCAGAGCAGAAGAGCCAAGCTAGACTTGAAGAGTCAGCCAGCACAGGCCCAGGCTGGGCACCCCTGCCCCAGAATTCCCAGGACAACCAGGTTTTGAAGGGCAGTGTCCTGAGATTGTTGTCGTGGGGGTCAGGAGGGTGATGGGGAGGTGGTCTGAGGCTGGGCTCCTGCCTCCTGCTGTGGCTTCGGCTTTTGGAGTGGCGTCCTGGATTCCCTCTGGGAGCCCAAATCTAATCCAGACCAGGATGGAGACGGCTCCCCACCTGTGGGAGATATGGACAGGGTGGCAGGTTTTGCCATCCAGCAACTAGCTGGGTTTCCCTTTTCTGCCACTTCCTATTGTCACCACTGGCCTCGGGTACCAGGCATCCTCAGACACAGTGCCACTGACCCTCCACTTGTTTGGGGATCCGGAAAGGAGGAGAAAGATGGTCAACGCTCCCTCCCCTCCCCCACCCCTCGGTTTGGCCTTTCGTTTCTGGTTTGTACTTTTAATGGCTGAAAGCAGAGCCAAGTACAGGGCAAGGGTTGACAGAGGCCGAGGACATCCTGGGATGCCATTCCCCTCTCTGCCCCCATGCAGGAGTAAGACAAAGCCAGATGTACCCATTTCTCTCTTGGGATAGCAGGATTTGGGGGCTTCAGGTTCAAAGAGGACTCGGAGGAGGAGATAGGTTGACTCTGGCCTCCCTGCCTTTCTCTCCAGCTGCTCTTTCAGCTAATTAGTGGGGCTCTGGGGCCTCTTCATCCCCCAGGGAGCCCCTGGCTGCTGCCATAGCCTGAGCCTTAACTCCTTCCCCTCTGCCCAATGGACATTGCCCTGGGCACGTTGGGTGCCATCCCCGGGGCAGTCCAGCACCCACTAAGGAAAGCAGGGCCTGGCAACCTGGGAACAGTGAAGTCCATGGAACAGGAAGTGAGCTTTAGCACCCCACCCCAGGGGCAGGCACAGGCCAGCCAGGAGGGACACCCTCGGGAGACTCTTCCCACTATCTTCTGCCAAGAAGGGCCTTTGCAAACCTTGGCCAGCTGGGAGCAGGTACCTTTAAATGCTTCCCTGGCAACCAGCTCCTCCTCCCTGGTCCCCCGAGGACCTCTCGAGGAAGCCAGCTCTGAGACTCGGCATATTCCTGTTCCCCCTGCAAAAGGAAGATTCTAGGGAGAGCCTAGGGTGGCCTGGGATGGATCTGGGGTCAGACAGTGGCCAGGGTGGGGGC
>JAQQAC010023519.1:8101974-8170466 GCA_029783875.1 Phataginus tricuspis | reverse complement strand
GGGGGGCGCGGCGCGGCCCGGCGGCCCGGCGCGGCCCGTGAGCCTGCGGGAAGTCGTGCGCTACCTCGGGGGCAGCGGCGGCGCCGGCGGCCGCCTGACCCGCGGCCGCGTGCAGGGGCTGCTAGAGGAAGAGGCAGCGGCGCGAGGCCGCCTAGAGCGCACCCGCCTCGGAGCGCTCGCGCTGCCCCGTGGAGACAGGCCCGGACGGGCGCCGCCGGCCGCCAGCGCCCGCGCGTCGCGGAGCAAGGTGAGCGCGCCGGGGAGGGGGGGCGCGGCGCGGTGGGCAGGTGCGGGCGAAGTTGGTGGCTGGGGTGCGAGTCCCGGGAGGACCGGGCAGTCCCGGCTTTGAGAGTCTTCCCGGCCAGGCGCCTGGTGACCTTGGCAGATGACTTAATCTACCCGAGCCTCAGTTTCCTCCGCACTAAAACGCGACTTGATAGCAGTAGCGACCCCTTGGGGTTGTTTAGTGAGTTTAGTGAGATTTGGTTACCCAGGGCTTTAACACAGAACCTGGCACGGAGTGAACGCGTAAAAGTTAGTCCGAGCGGATATTAAAGGTGGCCATTAGGCACACCTCTCAGCCCTGGATCCCAGGCCCCGGGGCCCAGGGCCAGAACAGCTCCCAACCTCGCGTGCCTCTCTCTCTGGCCCCAGAGAACTGGAGAAGAGCGAGTGCTTGAGAAAGAAGAGGAGGAAGAAGACGATGAAGATGAAGATGATGTGTCTGAGGGTTCCGAGGTGCCCGAAGGTGACCGTCCTTCAGGTGCCCAGCACCACCAGCTTAATGGCGAGCGGGGCCCTCAGAGTGCTAAGGAGAGGGTCAAGGAGTGGACACCCTGTGGTCCCCACCAGGGACAGGATGAAGGGCGGGGGCCAGCACCAGGCAGTGGCACCCGCCAGGTGTTCTCCATGGCAGCCATGAATAAGGAAGGGGGATCAGGTAAGACTCCTCTGGGTTGGGGAGGGTGCCTGGAGGGCAGGAACCAAGCCCAAAGACAAAGCCACAGGTATATGCTTTTTTCTTTCCCAGCCTCTGCTACCACTGGGCCAGACTCCCCATCCCCTGTGCCTTTGCCCCCCGGAAAACCAGCCCTACCTGGGGCCGATGGGAACCCCTTTGGCTGTCCGTAAGTTGTGTTTGTGACCCAGGTGTTGCTGCCCAGATGTTTATAACAGAATCAGAAAAGCCGCATGGCTCACTGGTTCCCTCTGTTCCGACAGTTCTGGGCGCAAGGAGAAGCCATCTGACCCTGTGGAGTGGACGGTGATGGATGTAGTCGAGTACTTCACTGAGGCTGGCTTCCCCGAGCAGGCAACAGCTTTCCAAGAGCAGGTGTGTCCCCAGCCCTGGACTTGCCCCCTCCCTCCCTAGGCTTCAGTGGGGGTCTGCGCTGACTCTGCTCTTTCTCACCCTGTCCCACCCAGGAAATAGATGGCAAGTCTTTGTTGCTCATGCAGCGCACAGATGTGCTGACCGGCCTGTCCATCCGCCTTGGCCCAGCCCTAAAAATCTACGAGCACCACATCAAGGTGTTACAGCAAGGCCACTTTGAGGATGATGACCCTGATGGCTTTCTAGGCTGAGCTTTCAGCCTCACCCTTGCCTGGATGCATTCCAGCCCCCATCTCACCAAGACCTCCAGAGTCCAGGAGCTGGACGGGGTCATCCTCAGCCCTCCTAACAGATTTCAGTTAGGGGTCATTCTTCCCTATTCCTCCCTTCCCTGTGTCTCCCCAGCACACACTCATTTGGCCCCCAGCATATCCCACACTTCATGATTGAGGAGTGTGGGGTGGGACAAAGACTGCTCGTTTGTTGCCAGGGGGCCAGCCTTCTCCCAGAGCCTAGGACATTTTTGGAAAAAAAAATGGGGGCTTCCCATCTCCCCTAGATCCTGTTCAGTTCAGCCAGATGTTTCCTATATAAATGTTTTGTTCTGCCTGTTCATTTTGGTGGGTGGTTTTTCCTCTCTCCCTACCACCCATATCCCACCCCGGTCTGCCCCTGGGAGCAGCTGGGGTGGTGCCCTGTGTCTTTCCTCCTTCTTTCTGTTGGTTGTCGCTCCAGCTGGCTGTATTGCTTTTTAATATTGCACCGAAGGTTTTTTAAATAAAGTTTTAAAAGAAAACAAAATATCACGAGTTCGTTTTATGAATGGGCTGGGGGAGGGGCATTGAAGAGATACTAGCCTCTGGAAACATCAAGGGTTAAGACAATTATCTAAGGAGGGAGACAGTAGTGACGGGCTACCCTGTAGCCAGCTGTAAGAGTGACTGCTCTAGGAAAGTAGGACTATTTGCTTAGTTCTATCATCTGCCCCCATGGTAGGTGGGGTGCACAGTAGGTGCTGAAATATTTGTTGAGTGACTAGCAGTTAACTCTAGGCTTTATGAGCATTTCCTTGACTGTTCTCTCCGCAGCCACATGAGGCAGAAAGCTCATAAAAAAAAAAACTTTACAGATGAGACAACTGGCTCAGCCAAAGATACTGTTTTCTCAGGGTCACACAGGGTGGAGTCAGACACCTGAGTTACTTACCCTCGTGTCCTTCAGTATAATTAATGTATTTGGCTTCCTAACTATGTAAGTTTTTCCAAGCTACAAAGAATCCAGTCTACAACTACTGGGGTCAGGGTTCTGTTCTGGGCCTACGATGGTAGGGTCTAAATGCCCCGCGGTCCTCTGCATTAAGAGAAGGGATTAGACCAGATGAGATCCTGGAACGGCAGAATGTTTCCAAGTGAAGATTTTTATTATTGTTAGTAGTAATAATAGCTACAACAAGTCCCTACTAAGTTTCTCAACTCCATTAGAGTTCTAAAAAATATACAGATTCCGAGGCCCGGGAGTCAGAAACTGCGAGTGAGGGTCAGGGCGATCTGGATTTGGATGCGCGGTAGAGGCCCCTCCTCCCTAGTAACCGTCTCAGAGAGATAAAGGTTGTCCCCCGGGTTGCACCCTCAAGACTTGGCAGCGCCAGCGACCGCCCAGGTCGCCCCCCGATCGGACGCGTCCCCCTGCCAGGATCTGGGAGCGCGCGTGCGCGCTGGGCCCCGCGGGCTCGCGGCGCCGACCGGAGCGGCGCGCCCCTCCCGCGTGTTGAAATTCAAACGAACACGGCACCGGGAGAGAGGTCGAGACAGAGGCGAGTTGGTGGGAGCCGCGCTCGCAGCCCAGGCGAGTCCGAGGTTCCTGGGGCGGGGTCGAAACCGCGGCCAACGTGAGCGCTGGAGGCTTAAAACGCCTGGATCCCCGCCTACCACCCCACGATGGCTACCGAGCAGCGGTTTGCGGAGCCACTGCCCCCGGGCCCTGGGGAACCGCCGCCTCCGGACGACTTGGAACCTGGGGTACAGCCCTGCGGAGACCCCTTGTGGTCGACGCCCACTAGCCAACCTGGGGACCCACCAGAGGCGGAGCCTGAGGACGTTCAGGGACAGCTGCTGGAAGCTCCCACCTCTATGCCGTCCCCCGAGTCTCTGGCCCCGGGCCCTGGGACCGCTACTCCTTGTCTACACTTGGACACCATGTTCAGCCCCATCACCGAACAGCTCGGCTACCTCCTCCAGAAGGCAGATGATTTCCAGAGCTATTTGCTCTGCAGGTGATGCTGGCTACCAGTTTAAGACCCCAAAGGATAATGGGATTCCCAGTCCAGGGGAAAAGGGACTGTGATTCTCCCAATACCCACTGGGATCTCCGGCGAGGTTCTTTAAACTCTAGATATTTGGAATTCCACCTTGCAGGGAATTTTGAATGTAAGTCAGTCGTTGAACTCAGGTGTCAGCATTTTAACAAGTGTTCCAAATGGTTTTGATGAAGTAGTCCTGGAGAATGCTCTGGGCAAGGCCTGGCACTGGGAAATTTTGTAATGCGGGGGTGGGGGTCTGAGCCTGGGATACAGGTAGCGGGCGAGTAGAATGGGAGAGATTGGGTGGGGCAAGGGATCTCAGCAAGGCACCCTTCTCTACTTTCAGCAGGTTCTGGGTGCAGAAAGAGCAGCTGGAGAAGGCCATGCCCACCTTCTTACAGGTGTGTGAGCCCTATTTCCTGTACTTAGAGGCAGTTGCACGGAGTGTGCCCCCCATCTATGGATCCCTACAGGAGCTGGTCCGAAAGTGGGTGTGTGGAGCAGTTTTCCTAGATCTCATGCACCTTTCTTCATCCCTCAGGCCTGGCAGGTAGGTGCTGGGGAGGTACTCCTGGCAGACCAGCTAATTTCATTATGCCCCCTCTTTGCAGCTGTTGGAGATTTCCCAGCAGCTGACCCTGCGCCTGGAACAGCTGGTCCTCATGTATGCCTCTTCTGGGTTTGTAGTCCTGGAGGAGACTGACCCCTTAAGGTAAAAGGGTAGGAGAATGAGAGTGGGGATGGGGGTAGAGTTAGGGAATCCAGAGCCCAGCCTCATTCCCCAATCTCCCATCAACTGCCAGCATCTCCTGCTTCTTCTGTGGAAGCTTCTCTATCAGCCCTTCCCACAAGGTGTCCATCTTCCGATACTGTGCCCCAGCTGCATACACGGCCAGCCGCTTCCCCCGATACCTCTATAAGAAGATGCGTTGGAACCTGGAAACCACCCTGGAGCCCAGTGGCCGGGGGCAAGATTCCCATGTGGATTAGTGAGTCCCCTTTACCAGAATCAAAGTCCTCCCCTTTCTATGCAGAATGCCAGTATGGGCCTCTGAACAACCCCCACCCTCTCAACCCACACCACCAAAGAATGGAAAGCCAAGCAGGAAATCAGGGACCCTTGAAAGACCATCCTCGCCTTTAAAAAAAAATCAATCCTCCCATCAAAATAAAAGTACTCATCTTAAAAGTAGGCTGGCAAGGAGAAAAGGCCTTAGTATTGAGTCATATGCCTACCTGTGACTTTGAGGGTAACTTCTAATGAGTTTTCATCTCACCTTCGGAATTAAAGCCCTCAACTGAAGAAGCAAGGAAACTGCTCACTCCTAATTGCTGTCCCTTTCGTTCCCAGCTACTTCCTGTGCTATAGAGATACATGGGAAGACACAGGCCAGCGTCCGGCCTATTCATGCCCCCAGATTCGGAAGCTGTGGTCCATTGGCCGATGGGTGCCACTAGGACCAGCTGAGGATGACCTCTATTCATGGTAGGACCTAGGGTGATGGCAAGGTGGGCTTTTGGGGCTTTGAAGGGAGAGGCAGAATTCCAGCAGAGACCATCCACCTCCCTCCACACTCTTGGCCTTGGTAATAATGATAGCATTTTATTGTGCCCTGAGAAGTGCTTTGTGCAGACTTGTGGAACAACCATTGAGGTTTATACCACTAGCCCCATTTTCAAGGAGGTACTCAGAGAGGTTAAGTTACCTGCCCAACACAGCTAGCTGCATGATTGGCCAGGTTCAACTAGAGTTGTCAAGCCACCCAGAGCCATTACCTCTAAATTTCTGATCAACAAGGAAACCACCTTCCCTCAGGGTTAATCCCAGCCCCAGCTGAAACAAACCCTCTTTCAGCCACAGCCTCTCACCCGAGGGGAGGGGTTCCCGAGAAGCAGGGGCGGTCATGTCCAGGCCTGTCTGTCCCCGGCCCCCAGGATTTTGTGTCCGCAGCCTCCTGGGGACTATCAGCAGCTGCTGACCATCGGCTTTGAGGAGCCATCGCACAGGCTGGCCACCGACCTCCTGGTGCAGATCCTCACCGGCCAGTCAGAGCCGGCCCGCCCCACGAGCGCGGCGGGGCTGGCGGCGGGGGCCGCGCCAGGGTCTTGAACCGGGAAAGAGGGTGGGGGCTGGAGCTTGACAGTTTCAAACTCCAGGAGAGGGAGCAGGGGAGGGGCTCACTCGTTCTCCTAGTGCACCGCGGCCTCGCCTTCCAAAGGGCCAAGTCGAGCTGGCCTGTCCTCATCAGGTCCGGCCCGGCTGCGGAGCCCTGCGGGTGGACACACAAGTTTTGTGTTAAATAAAAGATAGAGGTCAGCAGCTCAGCGTCCGCTTGGAGCGCCGCACCCCGCCCCTTGAGGAGGGAAGGCCCCGCCCGCTCGCGCTGCCTTATGGGAAATGTAGTCTTTGGAAAAGTTCTCCCACGGGCGGTTGGGAACTCAGAGCATGCGCAGAGACGCACTTGAAGCAAAAAAGGAAGTAGCCGCGCCTGTCAACAACCGGAACCCAGAAAACCGCAAGTTTCGGGTAACCGGGAAATTCAACGCCCACTGGGTGGGAAGGGATCCTGAGCCACGCCCACTCATATTTTTACCCCGGAAGTGACTTCTTTGTACCGAGAAAGACTGTTCCCCGATATGCCCCAGGAAAGGGCCCGAGATGAGTTTCCTAAGGGCTGAGGCAGGTCTTCCTCTTCCAGCTTTTGAATCACGGGGTGTTCGGGTCGCGGGGGGTGCGGGGGTGGTGGCAGAGCGGTAAGAAACTCCACCCTGGGATCTCTAAGTCTCACTCCCACCTTGGACTGGAGAGGAGACCCGAATGGAGAAAGGTGAATTCACGTGTCCAAAGCTACGGCGAGCTAGTGGCGGAGCCTGGAACTGAACTCGCTCACTCTGATCGCATCTGGTCCCTTGCCAGGGGGAGGGGTGCCCTTCTTCAGCTTCGAGTTATCGCCTTTCAACTAAGAGACCTCTTTTGGGTCCCCCTGGATATTTCGGAGTTGGAGGAGAGACCTAGAGCTCCCTGCCTTTAGGCTTTTGAGCAAAACACTCGCTTACCTAATAGCCCCTGGCAGTTAGTATTATCATAAGCCCCAGTTTACAGATGACAAAAATGGACAGGCGAGGTGAAGTGATTCAGGACTGAAAACCAAAATTCTTGCTCTTTGTTCACCCTCCCCGGGTGCTTCGGGTGGCAATTTCTTACTGCATCAAAGAGTTTTCAGTCTACAGCCCAGGTCTGAGTTCAGGGGGGTTCTGAAGCTCCCCAGTACCATTTGAGGTAGCTGCTGTGAGTTTCCTTCCCCCAACCCCACTCCGTAAGAGTCTTTAGACTAGCCTGGTCCAATAGAAATATGAATTAAGCCAAAAATTTGAGTCACATATGTAATTTCAACCTTCCTAGTAGCTGTGTTTTAAGAGGGCAGATTAATTTTATTGATATTTTTATTTAATCCAATATATCCAAAATATTTTTAATATAATCAATGTTAGAAATTATTGATACTTCCTTTTTTTCCCCTAAGTGTTGAAATCTGGTATGTGTTTTACACTTAGAGCACATCTTAATTTAGACTAGCCACATGCAGCCTTAGGCTGTCTCCCTTAAGAAAAATCCACAGGCGACTTGAGACTAAAGGTTTCAGGTGGATGGTGGCATTACTGGGAAAGGAAGAAAACAGGACTGATTTTCTGGGTCCTGTTGCTCGGGAACTGTCTGCACCCATGATTTTCCAACTTTAGAGGGCCTCAGAATCATGTGGAAGGTTTGATCGATCAGTCTGGGACGGAGCCCAAGAATGTGTGTTTCAAACAAGTTCCCAAGTAAGGCTGATGCTACTGGTCCCAGCACACTTGAGAACTGCTAGCCTACATCTGTATCATGGTTCTCAAACTTGGCTCCATGTTGGAAGCATCCGAGGAGCTGTAAGAAGTACTGATACCAAGGCTCCCATCATATTGATTTATTTGGTGTTAAGGGTGGTTTTAATTTGCCGGAAAGTTCAAGAACCCAGGTCTACACGGAAGCAGTCCTGTCAGCTCTACATGCTTAGTTCTTAGATCCCCTGATGGGAATCAAGAACAGGATCTGGGGGTTTCCGTTGCCCATCTTGGCGGTGCTGGCTCTTTCAGCCTCTCTCTCTAGGCCTCCCTGAGTCAGTCGAGCATGTGGTCCGTATGCTGAAGGCGGGGTTGGGGGTGAGTGGATCCTTTTTGGGCTGAGCTGCTCTTGGGGTAAATGCTGTGTGAGCAATCTTTCATCCTTCATTGGCTATTTGTTGTCCCTATGCAGGTTCAAGCCTGTTGCTAGATCCAGGGCCTACAGAATTGGACAAATACAGGAGTTTAAACAATGATTCCAAAACATTCCTGGGTCTCAATATTTTCTGGTTCTCAGTGAACCTCTAAGATGCTGGTACACCAAAACCACGGAATACACTGAACAGACAGACTTTTTTAAACTTAGGGTATTAACAGCCTCTTGAGCTCCATCTGGGAGGGCCTTGAACCCCTTGCCTTGAGACAGAAGTTAAGGAGGGCCTGCTGATTGACAGCCTATTGTTGCCCCCTCTTGCGTGTCCCCCATTTAAAAACTGTTCTAATAGTCACATTTAAAGTTCAGCAGATTTCTTTTTTAAAGGCTGGATTTCCAGTTGCTTTGGAAAAGCAAAAGCTCTGACACCACAGATTACTCATTGGTAACACTGCTGATAGGGAGAAACTTAGCTGCCCGTTGAAATGAGGCATTTGTTTCCCAGCACACCCATCTCTCCTATCTGCCTGGGGCCTGTAGGCACCTAAGATTTGATATCACTGGGCAGATTATAAGTGGCCTTGTATGCCCTGCTAATAAGCCTGTACCCTCAACCCCACCTTTTTGGGGAAGTCGTTATTGTCCATGTCTCCAGGACAGGAACAACCTCTTATCACCTCCCTTTAGCAAGCGCCCAGCGCAGGGCACTCCACCAGCGCCAAACGTAGGCAAAATCTAGGAAGGGAGGGCGTGAACGCCTTCGTCCAGATGCCGCAGTTCGCGCCCGCGCCGCCAGAGGACACTAAGACCCGGGCTGGGCAATGGGAACCAGCAGCCCCGGAACAGGGCGATAAAGGGCACATTCCGCATTCCGACCGGCGCCTGCTGAGGCTTTCTTAAGACTTCCTCCGCCCGCCGCGCTCCCGCCCCACCCCACGCAAATAGGGCCCAGAAGAAAAGAGCCTGCACTGCCCAAAAGAAGGGGCTTTATTGGGGACAGGGGTGGGCAGCCAAGGAGGGGACCCCGGCCCTCCAACAGTCAAGGCCGGAGCCAGAGGCTCGTTAGGGTTGCAGTTAGGCATAAATGGGTTGGACAGTTTCACTTGGCGGGATTGTGCGTGGTGGCGTTTCCCAACGCGGACTGCAGTTTTATACAAGAGGCTGGTCAGTTTCACAAGGGTCCAAAGATGGGCTAGTCAATTTCATCTTCCCTGGCGCAGACCGCTGGCGGTTCTCTTGGCCTTCCGCCGATCCGGAGGCCACTCCTGGGCGCCCCTGCCGGGGTCCTCCGATGGGCATGTTACTTCTGGCCGTGGGTCCCCGTCGGCTCGAACCTCAAGGTTTCTTTCTGCTCTTCCTGGGATAGGGCGACAAACCGAGGGCCAGCTTCAGGGACCGCGCATCGCGCACCCAGGCGCAGGGTAGGGCAATTTGGTTCCAGGTTCACCGCCTCCTCGTCACCCTCTGGCAGCGTCCGGGACTTTGTGTCCTAGCCCAGAGTAACTTCCCAGGGGGCGCCAACATCTTGGCACCGCGAGTGGGGTGGGGCACCGACAAACGTCACACGCCACGAGGGAAGAGCTCACCTGCTCCAGGCGGTTTTCCGAAGCCTTGCTGCGGGGAGGCCAGATCACCGCCAGCTTTCCGTCACCGCTGCTCGCTGCAGGGGAAGAGGCGTTCAGCCGGGGGTGCCCCCCTCACCAGCTGGAGGCGGCCAGGAAGAAGGAAGCCGGCCGCGCCTCTTAAACATACACACGCGTTTACCTCCCCTCGGCCCCATGGAGGCCTCCATTCGGAGGGAGGAGAGGGGAGGCAGAAACCCGAATATTCATTGGGAGGACCTAAGAGTGAGAACCCAAACAGGGTTCCCTGTAACCCGACAAAGATATCTGGAATCTCCCTTCCTTTCCCCACCACGAGCCCAGGTGGGGCGGATCGCGGAGTCTAGCACTGCGAGCGGGGGGCTGGAGCACAGGGATTGGGCAGCCCGGAAGAATGGGCAAGGAACGGGGGGTTAAGAGGGGGTCTCAGGAGTCTGCGAGCCAGGAGGCTGGTCCTGAGAATCAGAAGGCCAGAGAGGGGGTAATCTATAAGGGAGGCTGGAGCCCTGAGGGGTCCCGGCGTCTGGGTGCGTGTGGCTTACCCATGAGGCTTGGCGCGGGCTCCTTGAACTCGGCAGTGCCGTAGACGCTGAGCCGCTGGCGCTGCAGCTCCCGCTCGCGCTCATGCACCTCGCGCACCTCCTGCTCCAGCAGCGACGGCGCGATTGGCGGCGGGGCGCGGGCCAGCACCAGGCAGCGGCCCTGCACAGCCGAGCGCGGCCGGCCTCCGGACTCGAGCAGCCGCTGCGGGCCAGCGCTGCCCTCCACCGCCGGTGAGGAGCTTTTTCCCCCCGCGGCCTCAAAGAAGCGCTTGAGCTCGTCCAGTGGCTGCGACGGCTGCCGGGCACACTGCTCCAGGGCTTCAGGGCGCATTAGCGCCGCCTGCCGGTAGGCCTCCCGCTCGATGTCTCGCTGCATCTGCGCGCCCGCCCGCGCGCGCTCCAAGGCGCGCGGGAGCGCGGGGCCGGGCCCTGGCAAGCTGAGCACAGGTCTCACCCTCAGCTCGACGAGTTCGCAGCCGGCGCGGCCCGGGCTCAAGCCCCGGCTCCGGCGCAGGCTCTCCTCGCGTTCACAGCTGCGGCGGATTTCTAGCTCGATGGGCGTCTCCATGAACAGCTCCTCTGGGGGCTGTTGTGGGGTCTCGGGGCTCAGCAAACTCAGCCAAGGAGCTTCCAAGTCTGCCCCTGAAGAGGAGGACCCGGAGGGAGACACTGTCCCGGGACCTCGGCGCTTCGCGCTTCAGACGGCTCGGCGTCGTGGATGCCTGGGCCAGGACTCTCAAAGCTCCCGGCTGCGGACGTCTCAGCGCGCTCTGCGTCCTGTCCGGCTGATGGCCCAAGGACTTCGCTCTCTTGCTTGGTGGTCTCCGAGCCCTCCTTTGCTCGGACTTATCTGCCTGACCAGGGAAACTCGGGGCCCCACTCTTCGAACGACGTCAGGGCTCCGCTTTCCGGCCCGGGGTCGTCGGTATCCAGGCTTGGGAGCAATGCGGAAGGCTCAGTTCCCAACACTGGAGTGTTGATGCCCAGAGCTGGAACACTCTCCTGCGCGGCACCTCTGGCCGTAGTCACCGCCCGTGGATTCCAAGGCGTCGCCCTGCACCGGCCTATTCTCTGACCCGCCCCTGGCCTCCAAGAACGGCCCTCGGGGGCAGGGCCGGGCACCGCCCCCTGCACCTGCCCGAAGGGCTCTGGCCCCGCCCTCGAGGCGGGGGAGCCTTGCCCGGGCACCGAATTTCGTCCAGTGACGCTCCTCAGGCCGCCTCAGGGCACTGGACTTCTTGGAAGAAGGCTTCCCCGGACTGGCCCGCTACCGGGGTGGAGGCCAGTCCGGGTGCTGTTTCACTCACTGGACACCACCCCGGCACCTTTTTGGCCCCGAGATCCCCGCATTGCCAGAAGGCTTGGCCCCAGCGGCGCGCCAAAGGCTTTCTAGTAGGGGTGTCGCCCGAAGCCACTTTTCCAGGGCCTTGGCAGCCCCGCCCAGACGGTGCCACCCAGCAAGCAGCGCCGCCCCTGGCCTCTGGTCAGTCCATCCACATTTCACCCCTGCGGCGCTCAGCGCAGGCTGATGGGGGCGCCAGGAGCCGTCTCAAGGCATGCCCGGGTTTCCCTCCCGGTGCCTGGGCTCTGCGAGGCTCCCAGCGGTGCGCCGCTGCCGGTGCCTAGCTGCCCGCGCTGCCCTCACCCAGTCCCAGTCGGGGCGTCCGCAGCCAAGTGCACTCCCAGACTCAGAGGAGAGGGAGGGACGGACATAGAGTGAGTGCCCAGGGCTCAGCCCAGCGTCTGCGGTTGAAAGTCGGTCACCTTGGGCCCAAGCGGCTGGGAAAGCCCCAAAGAGGTATCCAAGCTTGCGGGAGGGAGCAGCTCCCTGCACGTGGGGCCAGACTGTAGGTTCAAGGGCAGGATCGACTCTACCGCAGAGGGAACCCACCCCCAGGGACTTTTCCACTCTCCTCCCGCAGGCTCTCTCCAAAACCCCCTTCGGTCCCTCTTTCCATACTGGGGTGACCAGGAAGAAAGATTTAATTATCTAAAGAAAGTGGGAGGCTACACAGCCTCAGGAACCTCCAATAATCCAACTGATCCCTCCTTCCGCCAGCTCCCTGGCTGCCCTGGTGTCTCCTCTCCCCTCCCCCTCTCTCATTCTACTCCCTCCTGGATCCCAGTCTCAAGCTGCTGCCCTCTGCCCTCTGACCCCATTGGCCTAATTGGAATTGGGCCCTCCTGGATTCCATCCCATTCACTCAGTTCCCTTGTCTGTAAAATGGGGATAGCATGCCTACTTGCTTGGGAAGTGATGATGATTAAAGTATACCTTTGGAGAGAGTTGTTTCTTATAATGTTCTTTTCACTTTATCACCTCCTGCCTCTCCTTCAGCCATGCTAGCCGTGCTCTTGGCCCCACCATCCCACTGAGATTCCTCCGTTCAAGGACACTGATGAACTCCCTTTGCCAGACCTGGTCACTGGCGCTTCCCTGACTTCCTCTCCATTTGCTCCTCCGTCTCCAAGGAGACTCTTCTCTCCTGGTTTTCCTCCTATCTCCTGCGCATCTCTTCTCAGACTTGTGTTGCACCTGCTCAACAGGTCCTTCCCCTCCGGCTTCCAGGGAGGTTGGCTGATGAGAGAGAGGAGAGTGAGGTCAGATGTTTACCCCACGGCTCTTCCCTCTGTGGAGCTACATGTAGCTGACTCTTTCTGTAGGTCCAAGGGGTGTTAAGAGCTGCTGGCTGTTGCTAACCTGGGGTGTTTACAATTCCTTGATCATTTCCTTAAACTTTTGTAAACCCCCTCTTTACTAAGTTCTCATCAATTACTGTTTGAGTACACATTCTCTCTCCTGCCCGCACTCAGATCCTGACAAATTCCAATCTCATGCTTTAATTGTCATCTCTGTGCTGATGTCTTTCAAATTTATATCTCTAGCTCTGACTTCTCGCCTGGTTTTGGGCTCATCTCCAAAAGCCTCTAGTCTAATGTATAAGTCCAACTGAACACTTTCAAAAGTGAATGCTTGGTTGCCCCCTCAACCTGACTCCCCCCTACTATGTATGGGAACTCACCCATTCTGTTTTTCATGCCCCAAGCCTAGGAGTCAGCCTCAGTTTCTCTCTTTCCTTCAGTTCCCCTCCAAACCATCCATATATTGGAGGCCCTGCCTCCAAAACATATTCTGAATGTATCCACTCTCTCTCCCAGCCACTTTTACCACCCTCCACTGGCTCCCCCCCAAACTTAGAAGAAAAATCCAAAATCCCTACTTGGGCTCAGAAGTCCCCACCCACTTCACAGACCTCATCTTCTGACACTCTCTCCCTAGATCACTCCTCCCTCCTACATTCCAGCCTTGGTTCTCTCAAACCACCAACTGCATTCCCACCACAGGGCCTTTGCATTTGCTTTTCTTTCTGCTTGGAATGACTCATCACCCAGCTGGCTTCTGCTATTCAGCTCGTGGCTCAAATGTCACTTCAGACGAGTAGTCCTTGATCACCCAGCCTGCACCCAATACAGCCCTTCTCCATAATTCATCCCTGTTATTTCCTGTAACTCACCCCATACTGCAGTTATCACCGATCACCTTTATTCTATTTATTTCTTTGTGATGTCTCCCCAGCACCACCACCAGGAAGTGAGCTGCATGGTAACATTTTCTGTTTGTCTTGCTTCCCTCTACAGCCAAATCTCCTGTGCCTGGAGCGGTGCCTGACACATAACTGTTACTCAAGAGTTAATACTTAGTGATACTCACTAGGTGCCTACCCCCGCACAGGAAATAAAGAATAAAATCTGACTTGGAAGCCACAGTTGGGTTTGGGAGACAGACACAATTATGAACAGAACAGTCTTGCCTGAGGGCAAGAATTCGAAGGGAAGCCTACATACTCTACATCTAAATATTGATCAGCTGTGAACTCAAACTACAAACAATGCAGGAAAATATATTCTCTCTTCCAAAAGGTGGAAACATCCTGAATGTCTATCAACACATGAATGGATTTTTCAAAATGTAGTAGATCCATAAAAAGGAATCATCACTCGGCCATTAAAAGGAATGGTGCTGATGGACAGTGACTGTAATGGGGTATGTGGTGGAGACTTGATCATGGGGAGAATCTAGTCACTACAATGTTGCTCATATAAGTGTACATTAATGATACCAAAATTTAAAAAAAAGGAATGGCGCTCTGACTCACGCTACAACGTGGATGAGCCTTGAAAACATGCTGAGTGAAAGAAGCCAGATACAGAAGGCCACATATTGTATGATTCCATTTACATGAAATGCCCAGAACAGGCACATCCTTCGAGACAGAGAGCAGGTTGATGGCTGCCGGGGGCTGGGGGAGGAGGCTGGGGAGCGAGTGCGAGTGCTCATGGAGACGGGGTTTCATTTTGGGGTGATGGAATGTCCTGGCATTAGGGGTGGTGGTTGCACAACACTATGCATGTACCCAGTGCCACTTGTGGCAAATTTTATGTGTATTTTCCCACAATTAAAAACTAATTTTAAAAGTATATGTTCTCTCTATCATGGCAAGTGTATTTTCGGAATGATCTAGAAGGCCAGGTTCAGCGGAAAACGTTTGGAATCAAAGGAGTTTTGTGCTGGAATGTGGGGTACAGGGCAACTCCCATGGTCAGTCTGGTTCCCTCTGCTGCCCAACCCAGCTCTGTCCTGTGTAGCCAAGCCACTCACCTACAGACCCATCTTTCCTTATCCCTCTGCCAACAGGTGCCCTGGGCGGTGGGATGGGGGCAACCCTGGCTGCATGGTCTGCCCTCAGGAAGCTACATAGGCCTTATTGGTGAGCTCATTCCATGTGGATCTGGAATTCCGGATTCCCAAGTACCCTGAATAGGATCTAGAAGAGGGAAGGGAGAGGTTGGTGGAAGGATTCCGTTTGCCCTTTGGGGAGGGTCCCAGCTGGGTGTGCCCTTGAAAGCAGGGGTGGGGGAGTGGGAGGGCACGGTCAAGGACCCCTCTTGCTGAGGCTCCTGTAAGAATTGTAGTGTGACCAGGGGTGGATGGGGAAAGCATTGGGAGCTGCAGGAGACCCATCTGGAGAGCAAGAGATGATTTCCCCAAGGGGATTTGAATGAAACATGCAGTCAGCTGAGAAAAGGGGTGCTGGCCCTTTAAGAACAGGATTGGGAGGGTAGCCCAGAGACCCTCAAGATTTAAGTAGGAGATTCTCTGGACCTTCCTCATCACCACCCTTCCGCTAACTACTAGAGCATCTAAGGGACTGTCCAGGGTCCTAGAGGCTGCTTGATTAATTTCCCCATTTCACAAAAGGGGAAACAGGCCTAGAAACCAGGGACACATTTCCCATAGTTACCCAGGGCCCTGGCATCCTGGTTCCAACTGGGCACAGTCTCTGGTCTCCAGAATCCTCTGGACCAGTTCCTCCTTCCCATTCCGGAGCCAGTAGTGTGTAAGAATTACCACATGTGTGTGGTGTGCAAGGATGCTCAAGTGTGGGTGACCCTTGGTGGGCAGCTGGGCCGGAGGTGTCCAGGGTGCCAGGTGGGGGTGCCATTCTGCAGAGGGGGGGTTGACTCCCTCCTGTGACCCACAGGCCCCACCATGCGTGTGAGAGGGTGTTTGCCGGGAGGCAGCTGAGTGCGGCAGGGAGGCCAGTGGCTGGTAAATAATTTATCAGGACAGCTGATAGTACCTCCCCAGAACTGCCCGTCAGCCCCCAGCTCCCCTCACCCCATGCGCCTCCCACTGCCTCCCAGCCCAAACCAGCTGGACCAGCTCTCCTGGTGCTCGCCTGCAGAGCCCCCCCTCCCGCCACCAGCCAAGTCACAGCCTCCGGGGCACCTTCAGGGAAGCGGGTGGTAGTGAGTTCTCAACTCGGAGACCAAATCGTGGTGGGCTTCTGGGCAGAGATGGCCCTGCAGAGTCAGGTGTGGTCTCCGGCCACACCCATGTAAGTGTCCTGGGCCGGGGGGGCCGGTGGGCAGGGCCTGGGAGGGACTCCTGGGGGACGCTGGCCTTTCCAAGGGGCTAAGAGTCCCAGCTGGCCTCTTGTAAAGGCCCTAGGGGGAGTGAAGGGGACCCAGCAGCCAAGAGCCAGATGGCTCTTCCATGACTCACTCCCAGAGAGTTCGGTGGGAGATGTGAACCCCCACCTCTTATTTTTGGGGGATTTTCCACCTGCAGGCTTTAAGCCCAAAGTCCAGCCTGGGGGTGGGGCTATTACGGGGAATGGGGATGGGAGATGGAGAATGCCAGGGTCCCTTGCTCCCAGACTTTGCCTCTAAAATCACCCATCAGTGTTCAGGGCGGGGGGCAATGGCTTGCAATCTAACAGAAAAGTTTAACAGCTTTCAAACTTGGCATGACAACAGCAA
Organism: Phataginus tricuspis; assembly: GCA_029783875.1. Lineage (NCBI taxonomy): Eukaryota > Metazoa > Chordata > Mammalia > Pholidota > Manidae > Phataginus > Phataginus tricuspis. The sequence goes on along the minus strand of JAQQAC010023519.1, from coordinate 8,154,115 downwards.
AATCAAGCTGATCACCAGTTTAATGATATGGCCACCAACTGTTCCTGGTGGCAGCAGGCCATGGGCCATGAACGCTGTTCCTGTAGAGTTAGAGAAACAATGTCCAATGGGGTGTGCAGAGTATTTTACTATTTGAGATGTGAGAGCCTTTTAAGGTAAGGGGGTGGAAGAACTCCAGAGGTTTGTAAAGAGTTCTGGAAAAGGGGCTCCCCTTTCTGGGACCCCGATTTGGTTCCTCACTCTTTTGGGTTCCCTGTTGCATTATTCATCAACTACAACCCTGTCTGCCTAGCAACGGGAACCCGATCCCCCCCAGCAAGGGAGAGACAGGGAGATTACATCTTGGGGGTGAGACATCTGAAAGGGGACTTCAGCTCTCCTCCAGGGGCAAACCTATTAGAAGGGGGTCTGGGCTACCTTTGGGATAACCTGCAAAGCAGGACTTCAGCCCCCTGCCCCAAATGAAATCAGGGACTCCCAGACTGATCTCTAGCCTCCTGGCTGCCAAGACAAGGGTGCCTGGACTCTCCTCACCCCGTCCACATGTTCCCTGAGAGCGCTGAGTTCTGATCCTGACTCAGCGACCTGAGACAGGTCTTTTCACCCTCTCTAAACTCTCAGTTTCCACATCTGTAAAATGGGGACAGTAGTACTACTTACCTCCTAGGATAGTGGAGAGGATTAAACAAGTTACTGTAGGTAAAGCATTTAACAGCGCCTGGCACATGCTATGCACTGGCTAATGGTTGGCTGATTTTATTCTCCTTTGGACTCTCAACTCAGCAGAGTCAACTACAGAGTCTCAAGATGAGGGCTGGAGGGGGAGGTAGAGGTGGCTGTGGGAGCCTAGCGGAAGCCCCAAACCCCATCAAGCACTTAGAGCACTAAAGAAAATAAGTGCTAAATATATGCTAGCTATAATGCCTTCACAGTGTGGCCGGGGAAGATCCGGGAGGCACCACCAAAGTTTGGGTAATGAGGCTAACGCTCACCCAACAGGGTTAATGCTCAAATTAACAGATGTTTGAGGGCTTACCCTGTGCCTGCTCTGGGCTGTGTCAGGAACAACAGATAGATAGATATATCCTTCTAGATACTGGCCTGGGAAGCACCTGCTTGTAGTCAGTGCCCAACACATGTGCTTGATGAGAGGCTGATGTGACCACAGCTGTCCCCTAAGTGCCTTTCAGTACCACAGTCAGCCACCAGCTTCCAGGGAAAGCCCAGTTGGAGCCAGAGCAGCCTCGTAGGCTGAGAAGTGAGGCCCCTAGGTACTGTAAGGAAAAAGAGGGGATTTTCGAGTTAAACCTTAAACAGCAAGATCCCTCCTCCTCCCAGCTCAGAGTCCAATGCTAGGCAGCATGACCTCATGACCCTTGCCCCCAGGGAGAAGGCAGCTCCAGAATTACCATGGCAATGGCACAAGGGCGCAAATGTCACACTGGGGTGGACACTTCTCTCCCCAGACTCCCTCGGCCCCCAGCATTTAAGGGATCCTGGGTAGGAGCTATGGTCCAGAGAGCGTGTGGAATTGGAAAGAGATATACACCATGTTAGGGTCTCTGTGGGATTCGATTTTTGTAGGAAGGGCTGGGAATGGTTATTATAACTAATCATAAACATTAGCTTTGAAGATTACTAAAGTTGTTACTAATAATTAACTATGCTACTGTATTTGGAGCCCTATGTACTAAGTTTTTTCCTGAAGGGATACTTCCTTGTAAGGGCATCTCTCTGCAAGCTGAGATCTATCCTGGCCCATTTTACAGATGAAGAAACTGAGGCTCAGAGCGGTAATGTCAGGACTCTGAAGGGCTTTTGGCCTATGAAGCCCAGTGGGTCATGATCTGGGCTCTCTCCGCCTCCCAGAACCCCCGCGCTTTGCCCTGACTCCTCCCAGGTGCAAAGGGGAAATAGAGGGAAATGCTGGGCTTTAGATGGTTTCCAACCAGCTCAGAGAGGGGCATTCCAGAGGTCGGTCGGCTGAGGGGTGGGGCCTGGGAGACCCGCCTCCGCACCCTTGCCTCTCCCCGCAGGCCCATGGCCGAGAGCTCCCTCTACCGGCAGCGGCTAGAGGTCATCGCTGTAAGTGACACCCTCGGGGCGCGCCTTGCGCGGAGCCCTGGGCACCCCGAGCCTGGCCCCTTGTCTCTTCCTCGCCTCCCTCCCATCCCGAGGAGCAGCGCTAGCGCTGTGAAGGGGAGAAGTAGCCTCATCTGCAGCCCTGCCTGAGATGCCCCCCACCAAGTCCCCAGGCCCCCTCCGTTCCCCAATTCCTCTGTCTGGCCGCCGCAGACACTCCACACTTCCAGATGCTCCATTCTTGAACCCCGGTCTCTCACCCACCCCATGTCTGAACCCCTTTTCTCAGACCCCCGTCTCTCTGAACTCTATATCTCAGACCCCCACAGCTCTGTCCCTTCTCCGGATCTCTATTCCAAGGCCCCGCCTCCCCCCCCCCCCACAGGCCCCACCCCCACCCCCATTCAGCGCGGGCTAGACGTCCGCAGCATCCCGGGTGCGGCCGGCCCCGCCCCCGCCCCGCCCCCACCCGCTGCTGAGTCAGCGCCTCCGCGGCGCACCCCCCCCCCTCCCTGTTTCGCGCCCCGACGTGCGCTCCGCGGCCGGCAGGACTGGCAGCCCGGGAGGCCTGCGAGCCCGGCGAGGAGGGTGGGAGGACGGCGAGGCGGCGGCCCCGCCCGGCCCCGCCCTGCCCGACCCGCACTCCGGGTCCTCTGTGCGCAGGAGAAGCGGCGGCTGCAGGAGGCGATCCGCGCTGCGCACCGGGAGCTGGAGGAGGAGAAACTCCGCGTGGAGCGGCTCAAGGTGGGGGACAGACGGAGGAGCCTCTCTGGCCTGGGCAATGAAGTTGGGGTGTCCGTCAGAGCCTGTTCGGGGGACCGTAGGCGCTTTTGTCTAATTTAGGGGGACAGTTGGGGCCATTGGGTCCAGCTTTGGGGGTGGGCGTCTTTCCCTTCTTGGGAGAGTGGGTGGTGGCGGCGATGGGGATATTTGTTCCACCTTTGGGAAGGGTACGGGGACAGTGGAGATATTGGCCCTGCATTGGGGTAGGGATGGGCCAAGAGAGACATTCATTTAACCTCTGGGGTGTCTGCCCCATTTTGGAGGAGTTGGGAGATTTTTTTCCAGGCTGCAAAAGCTATGGGCTGGTAATGGGGTGTCTGTCCCATCTGGCAGTGTTGGGAGAGCAATAAGGGCATGTATCCCAACCATGTATCCCAGACTGAAATGCCTGTCCCGTCTGGATGGTTCTGGGGCAGTAAGAAATCTGCCCAGCCTAGGGCATCGGGAAGGGCCCTGCGTTGGGTGGGATAGTCCTTGTGCCCAGCCGGAGCTCCCTTTCCATGCTCAGAGGAAGTCTCTCCGAGAGCGCTGGCTAATGGACGGGGCAGCTGAGGGGCCAGAGCGGCCTGAGGGCTCCTCCTTGAAGGACCCCCTGTCACCTGAGGACCAGGCTCAGGCCCGAATCCAGAACCTAGAAGACAGCTTGTTCACGTGAGTGTGGGTGTAGCCCCTGCCTGCGGGCTTTGTCCGGCCGGACCCCAGGTGCACCCCAGGGGTGCATCCAATGAGAGTGGGGGTTCACTGAGCCTGCTGGCCTGGCTCCCAGCATGTCCCTCTCTTCCCCAGGCTCCAGTCCCAGCTGCAGCTGTTGCAAAGCGCATCTACAGGTGCCCAGCACAAGCCCTCAGGCAGGCCCACCTGGCGCAGACAGGTGAGGAGCCCAGAGAGCAAATGCTGGGGGGTGTGATGTGGTCAACAGAGCCCCAAACAGAGTCCTGCAGGTACAGTTTAAGGACAAGGTCCTCTGCTACTTCTTGGCTTTTGTGCAATTGCTTTCCTTGCCGGAGCCTCATTTCCCCATCTCTAAAATGAGAATAACACACACCTGGAAAAAGTGTGAAGGGGGGTGGACAAGATCATTGTTTAGAACCCAGAAAGGCACAAGAGAAGGTTTTGATACGTGGTTGCTCATATGGCCCAAAATGCAGTCGGAATATGGGGTTGGGAGGTGCTCTCGGATTCAGCCTCAAGGGGGGAAAGGGTCTCCATGAGATGCTCTTATGATTTAAGGATCCACAGGGATTTTCATTCTTTTTGATTTTTGTTCTGATAACACCTTTATTCAAATTTACTCCATTTGCCACACAACACGTAGGCTTTGGAACACAAGGACAAAGGCATATTAAAATCCAGCTATTTGGGTTGTCCTTGATGTCCAAAGATCTGGTAACATGTACCCCTGGCCATAGGGAGGTGTGGGTTTTCCTCAGTCCCCACCTCTCCCTGATGTCTTACCTTAGCTCCCAGGTGCTGTCACAGGGCAGAGAGGGAGCAACCTGTTCATTGCCGTGGGAAGCATTTGTTGCCTTTTTAGTATAAGCCAGGAGTTCCTGGCTGGAGATGGGCAAGGCAGGATTCCTGGCCCGGGGGAGCTCACCGTCCAAATGAGATGGGGTGCAGCGTCTGTGGGGAGAGCCCTGTGTGTAGGGGGAGGTCACAGGAAGCACCCGAATGAGGTTGAGAGCTGAGAGAAGGATTCCCGGAGCCAGTGGCTTCTGTGCTCAATCTGAGCGGGAACCAGGAGCAAACAGCCTGTGCAAAGACCCGGAGGCTGGAAAAAAAAGAGGAGGCCCGTTCAGAGAACTGCTGGAGGAGATTCAGGGGCTTGGCCTAGGCAGTCTGCCTGGCTGTCCCCAACGCCTCTCCCTCTACTCCGGTTACACTGACCCCCTTTTTTATGCCTTGACCTTGCCTGGTTCATTGCAGTCCCCGGGCCTCACCCTCTGGGTCTCTGTACAATGTCACCTCCCCCAAGAGGCCCTCCTGCTATACCTAGAAGAGGTGCCTCATCACCTCCCAGGCACTCCCTAGCGCCTCATTTTTTTTCTACCATAGTCCTTCTCACTCTCGGATGTTATGTACTTATTTGTGTTTGTTTACCTTCCTCTTGACACTCAAATGTAACTTCCAATAACAAAAGGCTTAAGTGACCTTTGTCTCAGTGGTTGGCAGACTAGGTCCCCAATACAGAGGGATGGCTGCACAGGCACACATTGATTAATCACCTTCTGTGTGCACTGTACTGACGCAGAGGGCAATAGAACAGGTGAGGAAGGCCCAGTGCCGTAGAAACTTGGTCCTGAAGGCAATGGGGGGACCATGGAGGGTGTCTGAGCCGGGGAAGGGGACAGGCATGTAGGGAGGCTGCAGGCAGAGACAGGGACTGGCCTGACCTTGTCTCTGCCATCCTGCAGGGTCACCGCCCTCTCTCCCTGCCCATCGTGGAGGCAAGTTCTGCTGGTGAGTGTGGGGTCTCAAGAGGAGAGGCCTGAAGCTGGGTGGCCTGAATCTCACCCTGCCACCCCTCTCTTCCCCTGACTCCCCCAGGCCACCCTGATCTGAACAAGAGAGCCTCCCTGCCAGCCGGACCAGTGGGCACATCCCCGGAGTCTCCCCCTGAGCTTAGAGACGAGGCTGTTGGGGTTCTGCCAGCCCCAAGGCAGGTCCCTGGGGCTGCAGGGGCCTCCTCAGAAGCCAATGGCCCCTGCGCAGGACGCAGCCCCTCTCCAGGGGAGGAGCCTCAGCAGGGGGTGGCCGCACTGGAGGGGGGCACGAGTGAGGCCAAAGGAGGGGGTGTGGTGAAGGTGGTGTGGGAGGGGCTGAGGGCCACAGAGGACAGTGCCACAGGGCCCACGGGCCCAGAGCTGGAGGCTCAGGTGGAGGAGATGGTCCTGGAAGCCATTGGGGAAAGGCAGGAAGCCAGCCGCCCAGAGCTCCCGTCCTGGGTGAAGGAGGACAGGGGCGTTGTGGAGGTGGTCTGGGAAGGGGTGGGTGGCCCAGAGGGAAGCAACTCAGAGGTGGTGCAGGAGGCAGGTAGGAGCCAGGAGGCCTTGCAGACCAGCTCACCGAGGCTCCAGGGCGCAGCTTCTGGAGCAGGTGCTCCCAGGGGCATCCCTGATGGTGGTGGGCCGGGGGGCTCTGGAGGAGAGGAGGGGTCCTTCATTTGGGTGGAGAGAGTGACCCTCACCGAGGAGTGGGAGGAACTGGTGGTGGAGGGGTTGGACAGGCCCAGGGAGCAAGGAAGGGAGGGAGAAGCGGAGAGTCCATTGGGGGTGGGGAGGAGGGCAGGGGAGACCTGGGAGGTGGACAGGAGCCGGGCAGAGGAGCCTGTGGGCCCCGGAGAGCAAGGGAGCGCGGAAAAGGCAGAGGCAGAGCTGGATGGGGCAGAGAGGTTGCTGGCGGTGGGGAGGAAAGGAAGTGCAGACTCCTCAGAGCTGGAGAGGAGGGGAGGGGAGGAGAAGCTGGGGACAGAGAGGGCGGGAGTTGAGGAGCCCCTGATGGCAGAAAGAATGGCAGTTGAGGGGCCCCCGAGGGCAGAGGGGGAAGGAGGTGTAGAGCCATTGGCAGTAGAACAGAAAGAGGAGCAAATGCTAGGGGCGCAGAAAGAGGCTGAGGGACCTTTGGGAGGAGAGAGGGGAGATGAAGAAAAGCTACAGGCAACTGAAGAGGCTTCGGTGACAGAGAGAAAGGAAGGTGGGGAATCGCAGTCAGTAGACAGAACAGGAGGTGAGGAAATCTTGGAGGCAGAGAAAGCCCAAGAGGTCAAGGAAGATCTGACTCCAGAAAAGCAGAGAGAGTCTGGGGGAGGAAAGGAATGTCAGGCAGAGGAGGTGAAGGAGGCAGGGGATCCCCTTGGGGCCAAGGAGGAGTTGAGGCCAGAGGACGAAGGAACCCGGCCTCAGGAGAAGCAGGAAGGCTCCCTGGAGGAGGAAGCAGCAATGCCCCAAACCCCTGCCGAGGGCCAGGGTCCTTCCGGGGACCCCACCCCCCTCCTGGCAGAGACCCCAGCTCCGGAGCAGCCCACTGAGTGCCAGCCACTGCTTCAGGTGGAGGGACCCAGGGCCAACCCCAGTGCCCGCCCTGCGCCCACCTATGCGCCCGCACGGCAGCCTGAGCCATCTGCCCCTCCTGAGGGCGAAGAGGCGAGTGGCCCCAAGCAAAAGACGTGCCAGTGTTGTGTGGTTATGTGAGTCCGCGCCCTCCGCCCCACACCCAGCTCCTCTGACAGCTACCTCAGCCTCTTGGCATCCAGCAAAGGGTCCCAGGCGCAGACAGGGCACCGTGGGACTGGCCACGGCACCTGGGAGCCAGCTGGCCCACACATCCGCCTCCATCCGGGCTTCCAGACCCCTTGCCTGCTGCCTGTGACCCTGGCCCCCTTCTGTGATGAAGCCTTTATACTTGAAAATAAAACGTGAAAGCATTTGGACAGTTTGAGTGAGTGTGTGTGTGGCTAGCACAGAACCACCTCACCATCTCCTGGTGGGACATTGAGGGCTTCACTCTGCCACACAGATGATGAGTCAATAACAGTTTAGACACAGCTGCTGACGAAGTTCTCAAGCTATAGTAGCTATAAAAAACATAAGTTTATTTTTCTGGGCTGCTCTGATCCACGGGTATTTGGTGGGTCCACAGGTCTGTTTCTTGATCCATTCCCCCTGTGGGTGTGGCCAAAGCTGGACCACGGGAGCAATGACGCTCCAGCTCATGGGAAAGGGAAGCCAGTAGAGGGGCCCCTGCCCAGTCTGTGGGCATGCACCGCTTCTCCATTCCATTGGCGAGAATGCAGCCCATGGCTGCCTTAGCTTCAAGGGAGGCTGGGAGTGCATCTAACCAGCAGGACAGATTTGGGGAGAAGTTTTCCCCAAATGCCACTCCAGATCTCATATATTATCTTTTGCTCCCTCACCCATATATTCCCTGTAGGGCCAGGCCCTTCTCTGTACAGGTCCTTCAATCTCAGCTCTTCCTGGCTGGGTGTCCTCAGGCACGTGACTCAGCCTCTCTGAGCCTCATGTCTTCATCTGTCACCTGAGCACCACTCTCCTGGCCTGGGGTCAGTTCAGGCCTGAACCTGGGGCCTGGGGTTGGGGGGCCCAGGAGGCCCAGCTCCTCAGGTGTGGGCAGGAAGTGTTTCTCATACCCAGAGTCAAACTGGGCAGAGGCCTGGGGGGGCTTCATCACCGGTACTGGCTCCATGTCCTCCACTTCAAGGATGGGTAAGTCCCTGAGGGGCTGGGCCTGTGGTACCTCCTGGGAAGAAGAGGCAGATTCTGCACCCAATTCTCATGCCCTTCCCCACTCCCACCTGCTCCCCGCTGACCCAACGCCCACTAGCCCTGCAAGAGGGCCCCAACCAGCCAGCCCTTTTGCTCACCTCCACATGGGGCTGGCTGGAAGTGCTGTTGGCAGGATCGGGAACCTTCTCCCAGACCCAGCGGGGCAGCACCTTGTATCGCAGGTGGAGACATCTGCACGCATGCAGGTAGGAGTCAGGGAAGCCAGGCAGCAGATGCCCGCGCCCGGGTTGCAGTCCGGGGACATCCCAGAGCCCTGTGATGGCCCCTCACAACCATCACCACCGCCTCCCTGCTGGAAGCTCAGCTAATGCCCAGCTGCCCTCCCCACCTAGGCAGAGACCCACGTGTCTGGCAGCCTCACCTTCTGGAGGTGGCTAGGCTCATGCCACATCCCATCAGGAGCAAGCCCCACAGGAGAAGGACACCTGGCAGAACTTTCCATTTCAGGGTGTTATCTGGTGGGGGGAGGGGCAGAAGCACGTTGGGACACCAGGGAGGGGGAAAGGGTCAGGTAGGTCTCATGGATGGGGGAAGTGTTGGGATGGGAGGGGGCTTGTGAGTACAGCAGTAATGGGTGATAGTTCAAGGTGAGGGACGGGTGACAGGATCAGAGACACACGCCGCCTGATAAATCCACAGCAGTAGTTAGCAACACCCATCAGTCAATAACCACCAAGGCGTCATCAGTAACCCCTCCCCCCAAGTCAAAAGGTTGCCCACTCGCTGAAGCCGAGCTAATCATTCCACATCCTCTTCGGACTGACTGAGCAGGCCCCGGCCCATGGCGGCCCCACCCCAGCCCCCTACCTGGTAGGTGAAGCTGGAGGCTGGGACCAGGTGGACCCTCTCCTGAGATGGTGGATGCAGTCACCCATAGCTCACAGGGACCCCAGTGAAGGTTGGGCAGGGTGATGTTCCGGGTGCTGCCACTCACTGAAGGACACACCCAGAGAGGTTGGAGCAGCAGTCAAATCCTACCTCAGGGCCTTTGTACATGCTTTCTCTCTGTCCGCAACACTCTCTCCTGGATATGCACATGGCTCCTTCCTTCAGGTCTTCGCTCAGATTTCGCCACCTCCATGAGGGCTTCCCTGATCTCACCACATTTAAAATTGTACTTCCTTCAGGACCCATCTTCCCTGCTTCATTCTCTAGCCAGCACTTCTCACCAGCTCACACACTGTTCATTTACTTTGTCTATGCCTGTATGTCTGTCACTGGAAAGTTAGCTCCACAAGGGTCATATTCCCAGCATCTGGATCGGTGCCTGGCACATAGTAAGCCCGCAAAAATGGCATATATTTGAACTGAGGGATGAATGAATGAACATCATCACGTCCCTCACCCACACAAAACCCAGTAAAGGGAGAGGAGGGAAAGATATTTGGACCTCTCAGAACTGTTTCTATTTACTTTTTTTTACCGAATTGCTCTTTTTTTTTTTTTAAAGCTAAGAGAGGAAGTACCTTTTGGGTTTGTTACAGGATTATAGAGGCATGAACATGGATATAATGTGTAGAAATAATGGCCATTGATATAATACCTAGAAAGACAGCTAAGGTAAATCATCAGGTGATAAAAGGTAAGTTGCAAAACATCACAGTCCTAAGATTCAGGGGCCAAACTATAGCCTGTAACGTCCTCCTTTAATAATAATAATAATAATAAAATACATGCGTATATATTTAGTAACATATATACAGTTTTAAACTTAATGATCTATATAGACTTTCACAAGGTGCAATCATGGCAAAGTAATTATCTAAAAAATAGGCTTTTTTCAGCTAGAAACAAATGCTGCTGTCCTGATGTATTTAGGGATGAAATGACACCAAAGACTAGAAAAAAAGTGTTCGGGGTAAATTAAAACAGAATTGGCAAGATGCGGATAATTGCTGAGGCTGGGTGGATGAAGGTTTGTTATACCCTTCTCCCTACTTCCACATATACCTGAAAGGATCTATAATACAAAGTGGAAAATCTTCAAAAACACCTCTCTCTATGCTAACACATGTACGGAAAAATCTGGAAGCTGCATTGTCAGTGTCCATGAAATGAGGAAAATGTCAATATTCTTGATGACATACTCCTTTAATGTGTCAGCTTTTGTAACAAGCACAGATAAGTCTTGTAATTGGGGTAAAAGGGCAAAAACGAGTTTTAAGAAGGAATTTGTGCTCAGGGTGAAAATTAAGCCTACACCCAATGGTACAAAAAAGAAAAGTCATATGCAATCCTGTGAGCCTGTTGACATGGCGGGGAGTTTCCTTTCATTTGCGCTCCTCTGCTTTGCTCAATGCTGGGTTTATTTAACAAAAAATGGAACCATTCCATGGCGTTTTGTAACCCTTTTGTCTTTTTCATTTAATAAAGTATGACAGGCATCTTTCAATGTCAATAAATATAGATCAGAGTCTTCATTTTAATGGCCAAATGATAGTCCATTATATTGATAGCCACGTGGATTATTGTCCACTAGGGAACTAATGATATCATGTGTTCTCCAAGGAGCTGAGAGGGGGCCAAAGGGGCTCATTTGGGGGCAGAAGTAGGGCAGGTTGATGGGGGGGCGGTGTCGTAGCATTGGGGCCAGGGGACAGTGAAGCTCACCATTCATGCAGACAGACGGTCTGGTCCCACTCTGTGCACACAAGGTGTAGTGCATGAGATGACCCCGAAGTTGGTGCCTTGGGACCTCTCCCCACGCTACGGCGGGGGTCCCTGGGGGGTCATCCTGGAGTCGCCAAAGCCTCGGCCCCTCCAGGGGTGCTGGGGAGAAAGTCAATGGGTCAAGGTCTGCTGGCTCCCCAGTATACTCCATCTTCCAGCCCTACCGCTTACCTAGTTCCTCCCTGAAACTCCAGACTGAGGGAGCAGAGGCTAAACCCCGAGAAAAGACTGCGGTCACCGTGATCCGGTAAGGGACCCCTCCTTCGAAATTCCCTAGGCAGAAGCAAGAACCGGTTAGAGTTGGCTCTAATTTGGTAGGAGTCTTCATCGGGGTCTCCAGAAGAACATACTAAGATAGGATTTGGGGAAAAGTAATTTTTCTGGGTGGTACCCCAGAGAATACCGATTGGGCGATTGGGAAGGCCAACAGGGAAGAAAAGGCAGCCAGTAAAGGGTGCCTTAGGGAACAAGTTACCAATCCGGCCAGCGACCTCTAGGAGGCAGCAGAGAGCGCACGCCTGAGAGCATCCCACCCGAAGGAGGGAGGGAGCTGGGGTATTTATGCACTGATGCTTAATTAGTTTTTGCTGGAGGGCTGCATCTGCGGGGCCTTAATTTCCCCATACTTCCAGTCTGCTGTCCAGGCAAGACTCTGGAATTTCTCACTCGTGTTCTCCACCAAGGGCAAACTCCCCAGCGCCAAACCCCAGCCCGGAACTCACTGCTAATCCCCAGACCTGAGTACCCAACAGTCACGTGGACGACTCCACTTGGAGGAGCATCTCAGACGTGACAAATGGGTCCCCCAAATTCTGCCCCAAGACTCCCCAACCAGAACCAGCCTGCTTCCCTCACTTCCTCGCTCCGCACCTGGCCTGGCCCACATCATCTCCCACCCGAACAGGCACAGTCCCTTCTCCGGGGATTACCAGCTCCCCACCCTGGCCTGCCCTTCCCCAGTCTGCTCCCCCACAGCAGCCAGAGGGCATCTGTGAGCACCTGTGTCAGGATGCATCCCTCCGTGGCTCCCACCTCACTCAGCGCAAAACCCAGAGTCCTCCCTGTGGTCCACAGGCTTTGCACAATCTGCCCCATCACCTCCCTGCCCTCCCCTCCTCCTGGTTACCCCCTTACTCATTCCACTTCGCCACACCAACCCCTCTTTGCCGTTCCTCTAACACATCAGGCACGTTCCTGCCTCTGGGCCCTTGTACTGTCTGTTCCCTGTGCTTTTCCCTCATACAACCTCCTGGCTCCCTCTCTCACCTCCTTCAAGGCTTGGTTCAAATGCCACTTTCTCAGAGAGGCCTTTTCTAATCTTTCTTTCAAAAACAGCAATTCTCCCTCCCCCCTTTACTCGGCATTGTCTTCCCCCAATTACAAGATGAATGTCCTTGTTTTTTGTTCTTGTTTCATTGGTTGCCCCCCCCCCCCCGACAAGTATATCGGTTTCATGAGAATGGGGATGTTGCTGGGAGGGAGAGCAGTGTGATGGCTCAGGTTTTGGCCAGAGGGGCCTAACTATGTGGTTCAAATCCTGGTGCTACCACCTGTTTGCTGTGTGGCCTCAGGAAAGTTGCTTAACCTCTCTGGGCCTTTTTTTCATCTGTTCATTGAGCATGATAATAACAGAAACCTTCTTTATAAGGAAGTTTGGATGATTTAATGCTTACTGTACAACGGACTCCCACTGCCGTACTGTGCATTGGTGTCTGGAACATGGCCCAGCACATTATGTAGGCGGTCAATGAATATTTGTTGCATATATTAATAATTCTTTAACTATAATACTCTTTCCTGCAGATCCACCCATCAGCCTGCTCTCCAACTGCTAGGATGGAAACCCAGACGTCCCGAGGCCTCACCTGGCAACAGAGCACTGAGGTTCCCGGGAGGAAGCCGGACCCAGTTGAGGTTCTCCAAGGGGTCCCCATCTTGGGCCCAATCCACCACGTACTCCTGCAGCGCCCCAGACCCCTGTTGCCAAGTCACCAGCAGATCCATGCTCCCAGCAATACTGCTGACCGTCACGTTACGCGGGGCAGAGCCTGGATCTAGAGGGCGTAGGGGGTGGGGAAGAGAAGTCTCAGCTGCTCACTCAGGAAGCCCCCTCCTACGCTCAGAGGAAGCTCACAGCCTCTTACCCAAGCAGGCCAAAGACAGGTTGGTGAGAGGCTCCCAGCTTGTAGCACTGACAGCGGACACCCCAGCCCACTCCGCCTGGCGAGGGATGGAGGAGTTGCAGCAGGGAGTCCCATCCTGGGTCAGCGTCCGACCTTCAACTTGGAACCACACTCTATAGGCCACCTGCACACAGGGCCCTGGGGCCTGAGGAAGGAGGGAAAGAAGGAGTTAGTATCTCCCATTCATAAGACACATGCTCTGTGTCTCCGGGAGGTCTCCCAACAAGCCCGTCAGTGAAATATTTTTGTCGGCTCCACTTTACAGATGAGGAAACTAAGTCTCCCACGGGGCTCCATGGCAGGGGTGGGGTCAGAACACAGTCCCAGGGCTGGGGCTAGGGTGAGGCACTCACCTCGGGTGCAAAATTGAAGGGTGGAAGATACAAAAAAACCTAGTAATCAAAATAGATGAACCAAAAAAAAAGCAATGCATAAAAACCCCATGACAAATAAAATACTAAGATTTCAAGTAAAGGCAGAGCCCGACCCGGCACTGTATAACTGCCTCACTTGCTCTGTGTCCTGTACTGTTCTTAGGGATTTCAAAATCCCCACTGTTGTATGGAGGAGTAGTCATGTATAACAAACAGGATGGTACCCTCCATGGGGCTTTGGCGAAACTTGTGAGGATTTCTGGTGGCCGTAATGATTATTATCTGACTGGCAAGAGCCAGGGATGGTATGAGGTCCCAGAAACAAAAATTGTTCCATGATCCTCGTGACTTCTTAATGGCATCCCCACTGGAAACTTGTGCAGATGAAAACCTGTCTAATAATTTTAACCGATCTTAAAACCAAACTCCTTTTGATGTATAAATCCCAAGATCTTTTGGGGACCTGGTTTTAATATTCACTGAATTTAAAAAATATTCAGAACATATGGGGACTTTCTAAGCAGTTTTTATTATCAATTCCCAGTACAATCTGGGCTCTGCTAAAAGGATTTTCTAACGCGCTCTGCGTCATCTCACCAATGTGAAGTTCCTGGAAACTGGGCCGTATGACCTGGAATGTGATTGGTTTTGGTAAATGTCCTGTTTGTGTATGGAAAGAACGCATTCCTTATGTGAGTCCGGTGGGTCACTGTTAATCACATGTTCAGATATTCTACAACTTGACTTATATTCCGTCCATTTGTTATGAAATTTTTGTGAGGGGTGTGTTGGAATCTCCGACAACTGTTGTGGATTCATATATTTCTCCTTGTAGCTCTGTCAAGTTTTGTTTTATGTATTTTAAAGCCATGTTATTAGGTATATACGGATTTGGTACTCTTATATCATACTGGTGAACTGAATTTTTTGCCATTATGTAATAACTTTATTTCCCCTTTATTTTCTACTGAATGTTACAATGAGAACATTGTACTATATATACTTAAGAACATGCACAGTGGTAGATCACATTATATATGTATTTCATTTCCATATAGTAAAGAGGTGTGGCAAAGTACTCAATATGAAATGGAGGCACTGAGGCTGTGAAGCGCTGTTGGGAAGCCAGTTGGGTGTGGTTTGGGGCAGCCATTCTGTGTCTCATTTTTCTCATCTGTAAAGTTAGTTAATATAAATAAATGTGTAGGCTAGAACCTGGCACATAGTAAGCTCTCCAAGTAGTATGTATGATTAAAACTAATGATATTAGATTGTGTGGCCCAAGAAGGATGGGCCATGTTGTTTTGCTCCTTGACATATTTACTATGAGCCAGGGCCTGGAAATGCCTGGAACATGGTAGGTTCTCAACATATTTAGAACAATGGGGACTATGGCATCCTTGTCTGTCATCTCATAATGCCCTTTCCACAACAGCATCTAAGCCCTTAGCACACTGTGCGACATTTTGTCAAGCTGAGTCTAGTCTTGCTTCCAAACCTTTGCACCTGCTGTCCTCCCACCCCCAGAACACCTGCACCCATCTTTAGGTCTCAGCTCAGATCTCCCGGGAGTAGCTAACATTGGTGGTGGTTTGCTCTGTGCCCAGCACTGTGCCAGGACCTCTCTGAGCACCCCCTCCTGGAAGCTTTAAAACAACCTCAAGAGGGCAGCACAACAACCTCTGTCTTGTTTACATCACTATTTGGGGTTTCCTGTCCTGGCAGCTTACCTTCCACAGAAGCTGCTGGGGTTCCTGTCCGCCTGGTGTCCCACAGGGGTTGCCCGATATCCACACATCTTTTGGAGCTGGCAAGGACAAGGAAAGGGGGTACAAGTGATAGGGGCCTGGCTGGACAGACTTCCAGGCAGGGGGAAAAGGGAAAAGGGACAAGCCTGGAGAGCCTCACCAGAGGGCAGGGTCTGGAAAGACAGGCTGGGACTCCATTCACTCCACAAATCTTCTTCTTTCTCCATTCGGCAACGGCCAGACACCTCGTAGCCAGTGGCTAATTCCAGGTTCTGGATCTCAACAGGGGCCAGGGGTATGGACTTCATTTCTGGTTCTAGCTGGGGGAGGCAGGAATGAGGCCAAGGGTTGAGTTGAGGCTACTCGACCTTCTGTGCCAGCCTGGTGGCATAGGGTGACCGACTGTTTGTCCAGGACATTCCCAGGATGTGAGGCATTTGTTTCAAAACTAGGACAATCCCTGGCAAAAGGAGACAAGTTGGTCACCCCATGGGTCACGTATAGCAATAGCAAATCAATTCTAGAATTATTCCCATTTTATGGATAAGGAAAACTAAGGCCCAGAGAGGGGACATGACTTGTGCAAGGTCACACA
Organism: Phataginus tricuspis; assembly: GCA_029783875.1. Taxonomy (NCBI): domain Eukaryota; kingdom Metazoa; phylum Chordata; class Mammalia; order Pholidota; family Manidae; genus Phataginus; species Phataginus tricuspis. Next base: position 8,138,377 of record JAQQAC010023519.1, on the reverse strand, counting down.
GCTGGTGAGTGTTAAAGCTGAGATCCAATACCCAGGCAGTCAGCTTCCAAAGCCTGCGTCTCAGTGTTACTTTGAATTGCATGAATTATGACAATGACAACTCTTCTATACGGGTGGTGTTTGCATCAAAAGCTGTAGTTGAGACAGTTGGTTATTCCTTCTACCCATTCTCTCTTAAGAGAGCCTCTGAGTATCAGTTGGGAATATAGCTGCCAAAAATAAAGACTACATTTCCCTGCCTCCCTTGCAATCAGGTGAGACCATGTGACTATGTTCTGGCCAATGAGATAAGAGGAAATGACACATTTCCACCTGGAGCAACTTCCAGGTGGTGCTCTTTAGGTGCATGGGCAGGTAGCTCAACTCCCCCTGGGGTCCCATTGCTCTAGAGTTGTCTTCCAATTTTTTGCTGTGTGAGCTTGGTAAGTTGCTTAACTTCTCTGAGGTTTGGCTTCCCCAACGATAAAACAGAGCGCTGAAAAGCATCTACTATGTAGGGAAGTTGGTGGGGGACTCACCAAGTTAATCTGTGCAGATTGCTTAGCTTGGGACCTGATACACAGCAGGTGCTCAGAAACATCAGCTGCTTCTATTAGTTATTTTTGAGTGTTTACTGAAAACCAGGCCCTGCTCCTCATCTGCAAAATGGGTAGGAATAAAATGCAACTACCTCAAAGAGTTCTTGTAAATATTCAATGAAGAGCCTAGGACAGTATCTAGCACATATGAGATGCTCTCTACATGTCTTCTGTTATTCTTATTTTAAGCTTAAACATAAACATAAGGGACTTTCATTCATTCACAGAAATGTTGGAGGAAGTTTATTGAGTTTCCCATAAATTCCAAGAACTGAGATTGCGCCTACGTGGAATTCATGGATTATTTTGGGGGGCAATTTTTAGCTGAACAAGATGTATGTACAGCAGAAGCTTTTTGTGGGGGACGTGGACAGATGCCGGGGCAGGTGGAATGAGCTCTGGGCTGGGTCTCTGATTTGGGTGTGACAGCCTGGACCCTGCCCAGAATAGGGAGGGGAGAAGAGGGCCCCTAACACTCACCAGGGTCCAGGCCATCTCCTGGCATCTTCGGTAGTGGAACTGGCAGATCAAGATCTTATGGGGCGGCCACACAGGAGGCTCCCATGGGATAGTGGTCTCCAGGGGATCATCTTCTGGGAAATCCACATTGGGGCAGAGTTGGGGGGCATCTGGCTTCACTGAGGAAGGGGAGGTAGGGGAGCATCGAGCAAAAGCTTCCAGGGCTACCCACCCCACAGAGAGCACACCCCCTCATCCCCGCCTGTTACTTCGGGTTTCCAGGTTCACGAAGACCGGGGGCCAAAGGGGCTGGCCCGCCTCGGCTCCCCAGACAAGGAGTTCATCGGATGTGGTGAGCTGTTCTCGAGGAATGGTCACCCAGCTCTGGCTGGGGGGCACTGCCACAGTCCAGGTTCTGTTGGAATGGCTGTGAGGAAAGATATAGGCACGGGAGTGGGGTGGACCATAATAGTATCAACTGCTGTACCTGAGTTCAAATGCCAACACTGCTGCTGCAGAGCTGTGTGACCTTCAGCATATGGCTTAACTTCTCTGTGCTTCAGTGGGCAATAAAAGTGAGAGCCGAAAGGGCCGAACAAGAACAGAATCAATGAAATAATAAATGGAATGCATTTAGGGCAGCATCGAGCTCACAGTACATGTTATGTGAACACGGGTTGTTTATTGAGCCCTTACTATACGTATGCACATTCACATCTATGCAACTGTACAGTCAGCAAATACATATCGTGCCAGGCACTCTTGTGGTTGCTGGAAAAAGTACTATGTCCAAAGCAAGCAAGGACCTGCTCCCTGGAGCTGGTGTCCCAGTGGGGGGAGGCAGACAAGAAACACATAAACATACACGTGATGATGGATGGCATATGCAGTATAAAGAACAATCAAGCAGGGTGAAGAGGTGTGGTGTGAGGATAAGGTAAGGAGCGACAGTGCTATTTTAGGTAGGGTAGTCAGGAAAGATCTCTCAGATGAGGAGACATTTGAATAAAGGCCTGAAGGACATGAAGGCAGAGCCATCCAGGACTAGAGGGAAGAGCGTTTTAGGAAGAGGGAACAGCCAGTGCAAAGGCCCTGGGTTAATGTCCTGGCGTGTTTGAAGGACAGTGAGGAGGAAGCCCTTATGGCTGGAGTGGAGTAAGGGGGTGAGTAGGAGGAGGGGAGGGAAGGCAGGTGACAAAAGCAGATTGTGCAGGGGGGGCTGGTGGCCTAAAGGAAGTATTTTGGCTTTTACTGTGAGTGAGGTGGGAGCCTTGGAATGCTGGGAGCAGAGGGATTCCTCTACTGGGGCAGTCACAGGTGCCCTCTGGTGGCTGCAGAGGGGAGGACAGACTGTACAGTTGAGGGCCAAAGCCCAGCCCAGGCAGGAGTTTACAGGGTCTAGGCCAGTGGTGATGGGGAACTGGACCAGGCAGGCGCTGAGGAAGTGGGGAGTGCCAGATTCTGGATGTAATGTGGAAGTTGGAGCCAGCAAGGTTTGCTGATGGATCCGATGTGAGTGAGAGAGACATAAGAACATCCCAGAGGATTGAATTTCAGAAGTTCAAAGCAAGGCCTTCATAAAAACAACAGAAACACAGGTGGTGAAGATGTGGAGAAATCAGAGCCCTCCTACACTGCTGGTGGGAATGCAGAATGTTACAGCTGCAGTGCAAAACAGCTGAGCAGCTCCTCATAAAGTTCAACAGAATTGCCATGTGACCTAGCGATTCCACTCCTAGGTAGAGACCCAAAAGAACAGAAAGTAGGAACTCAAAAACATGTACACAGGTGCTCATAGCAGTGCTAGTTAGAACCACCAAAAGGTGGCAACAACCCAAATGTCCATCAAGATGTGAACTGGTAAATGGAAGGTGGCATGTCCATGCTGTGGAATATCACTCAGACACGAAAAGGAATTGAGTTCTGATTCATGCTACAATGTGGATGAACCTCAAAAACATATGCTGAGTGAAAGAAGCTAGACACGAAAGGGCACATATTGCATCGTTCGGTTTAAAGGAAAAGTTCATAACAGGCAAATGCATAAAGACAGAAAGCACATCCGCGGCTGCCAGAAGCTGGGAGAGTGAGGAATGGGGAGTGACTGCACATGGGGACAGAGCTTCCATTTGGCTGATGGGAATGTCCTGGAATTAGACAGACTTAAGTGACAGTTGCATAACATTGTGAATGTCCTAAACGCCACTGAACTGTTCCATTTAAATTGGTTGTTTTGATGTTACGTGAGTTTTACCTCATTAAAAAAAGGAGGGGCCTTCTCTGACTCCCCCATCCTCTACTAATTAAAGCTAGGCCCCCTCTCTGGAGATGGAGGATGCCGATGGCTGCAAAACAGTGTTAACGTACAGGCACATCTCATTTTACTGCACTTCACTTTATTGTGTCTCAGGGATTTTTTTTTTTTTCCAAATCAAAGGGTCGGTGGCAATCTCGTGTGGAGCAAATTTATCGGCACCATTTTTCCAACAGCATTTGCTCACTTCGTGTCTCTGTGCCACATTTTGGTAATCCTTGCAATGTCTCAAATTTTTTCATTATCACTATGTTTGTCGTGGTGACTTGTCATTAGTGATCTTTGATGTTACTGTTGTCACTGTTTTGAACTGCGCTCTTTTAAGGCGGCAAACTTAATCAATAATGTTGTGTGTGTTCTGACTGCTCCAACCAGCCATTCCCCCGTCTCCCACCCTCTCCTCGGCCTCCCTTTTCCCTAAGACAGAACAATATTGAAATCAGGCCAGTTAATAAGCCAACAATAGCCTCTAACGTTAGATCAAAAGCTAGAGATGTTTAAGCTTCTCTGGAAAGCCGAGACAGACCAAACGCTCTGCTTCTTGCGCCAAGCGGCCAAGTAGTAGATGCAAAGGAACATTTCTTGAAGGAAATTAAAAGTGTAACTGCAGTGAACACACCAATGACAACAAAGCAAAATAGTCTTACTGCTGATACGAAGAAAGTTTGAATGGTCTGGGTAGAAGATCAAACCTGCTACGACCTACCCTGAAGCCAAAGCCTAACCCAGAGCAAGGCCCTGACTCTCTTCAATTCTATGAAGGCTGAGAAAGGTGAGGAGGCTGCAGAAGAAAAGTTGGAAGCTAGCAGATGTTGGTTCAGAGGGTTCCGGAAAGAAGCCATCTCAGAACATCAAAGTACAGGGGAAGCAGCAAATGTTGGCGGAGAAGCTGCAGCAAGTTATTCAGAAGATCTAGCTGACATCATTCATGATGGTGGCCACACTAGACAGAAGACCTTCAATGTACGTGAAACAGCCTACTATCGGAAGAAGTTGTCATCTAGGACTTCCATAGCTAGAGAGGAGAAGTCACTACCTGCCTTCAAGGCTTCAAAGGACAGGCTGACTCTCTTGTTAGGGACAAATGCAGCTGGTGACTTTAAGTTGAAGCCGGTGCTCACTGGCCATTCTGAAAATCCTAGGGGCCTTAAGAATGATGCTAAATCTGTTCTGCCTGGAAATGTTTCCTGGAAATGGAGCAACACAGCCCAGATGACAGCACATCTATTTAGCACATGGTTTAATGAATATTTCAAGCCAACTGTTGAGATCTACTGCTCAGAAAAAGAGGTGCCTTTCGAAATGTGACCGCTCACCAGCAGTGCACCCGTTCCCCCAAGAGCTCTGACGGAGATGGACAATGAGACGAATGTTGCTACCATGCCTGGGAACACACATCCATTCTGCGGCCCATGGATCAAGAAGTAATTTCAGCTTTCAAGCGTCCTTATTTAAGAAACGTATTTTGAAAGGTCATAGCTGCCACAGACTGTGATTCCTCTGATGGATCTGGGCAAAGCCGATTGAAAACCTTCTGGAAAGGATTCACCACTCCAGATGCCATCAAGAACATTCATGATCCATGGGAAGAGGTCAAAATATCAACATCAAGTGGAGTTTGGAGGAAGTCGGTTCCAGACTTTAAGAGGTTCAAGGCTTTAGTGGAGGAAGTCACTGCAGATGCGGCAGGAATAGCAAGAGAAGTAGAATTCGACGTGAGCAAACTTGAAGGAACGAGGAGCTGCTTCTTAGAATGAGGAAAGAAAGTGGTTGCTTGAGACGGAATCTGCTCCTGGGGAAGATGCCGTTTCGTTTGTTGAAGTGACAGCAAAGGATCGAGAATATCACAGAAACTCCGTTGATAAAGCAGAACAGTTTGAGAGGACTGACTCTAATTCTGAAGTTCTACCGTGGGGAAAACGCTGTCAAACAGCATCACAGGCAACAGAGAAATAGTTCATGAAAGGAAGAGTCAATCAGCGAGTCAAACGCCACACCAGCCTTCAGCCACCACCTCCCTCATCGGTCAGCGGCCATCAGCATCGAGGCAAGACACTCCACCAGCAAAAGGATTATGACTTGCTAAAAGCTCGGATGATGGTTAGTGGTTTTTTTTTTTTTTAGCAATAAAGTGTTTTTTAATTAGGGTAGGTACTTTTTCTTTTAGACACAATGCTATTGCACACCTAACAGACTACAGGATAATGTGAACATAGCTTTTTTGTGCACTGGGAAAGCAAAAACTTCATGTGACTGGCTTTAATGCCATGCTTGCCCGACTGGCGTGGTGCGGACTGAATCCACAATGCTTGTACTTATTGCCACTGAACCGTCCATTTAAAAATGGTTGAGAAAAAAAGATGATAAATTGTATTTGTGTATTCTACCATTAAAATAAAAATCCCCTTCCCACCTTTCAAAGCCCCTTTGACTCTTCCATCGCTTTGCCAAATTTGAAATGAATTCTAGTTTCCAGGCGTGATTCATCATGAAGGAACGCATCTCCCTCTCAGACTGTGGGCTCCACGAGGGCCAGGCTTTCTGTCTGCCTCTTTCACTGCTACAACCCCAGCACTAGACCAAATTATTTCTTCATATACTCAGAGAAGTTAAGCTATTGGCCTAAGGTCACACAGCAGTGAAAAAAACAGCTTCTAATTATTAGGCATTTTCTCTATGCCAAATGCCTAACACATTGAACCCTCAGAACCAAGCCCAGGAAGGAGGCAGTTTCTATTATTGTTGCCCTCTGATAGAGGAGGCGACAGGGGCTCAGGGAGGGAAAGAGAGTGGTCTAAGGGTCAACAGCTGGGAGAGGAGGAGACCTGGAATTGAAGGGCTTGAGAGTGGAGAGAGGCTGGAAAGGGGGTCGGGGCTACTGGGTCTTCTCAACTGGAGAAGGCGGAGACCTGCGTGGCCACCCCTCCAAAGCCTCAGTTCCCCCAGGTGGCCCCGTTGTACTCACTACTTCTGGCTCTGGAGATGCAGTGTGGAGGGGGCTCCCTGGTTCCCAAGAGGCTCCCAGGAGCAGTTCAAGTCGCCCAAGGGCGCAATTCCATAGCACTGCGGTGGCCCAGGGCTGCCTGAGGAGTCGGGCGGGAGGGTCCCACGGAAGGGGGTCAATTCCCCCAGCCGCTTGAACACCCCAGAACCTGAACTTTCCCCGACTTCTGACAACTGTGTAGGGCGATCCAGGGTCCCTTATGGAAAGGAGCAGCGGGAAGGGGGCGCCGGGCACCCCTACCCTGGCTTTGGACATAACTCCTCCCCTCCCTCAGCCAGCCACATCCTGTTACCACCCCACCCTCCACCTCCCGGGCTCTGGCTCCCACCACGCTGCCGGCGCGCCCCTAACCCCAGCTCCTTGCTCCGCCCACGCCTGCCCCGGAGCTCGGTCATTCATTCTGCAAACACGTGGATCACCCTGGACGGTCCGCGCTTACCCGCCGAGCGCTCGGCTGGAGCTCATCCCAGAACTCACCGTGGGGCCGAGCCCGCTGGAACAGCAGTAACAGAGGCAGCGCCAGCTGCGGCAGCTGCCGGAAGGGGGCGGCGCGGGTCGCCCGCATGGCGCACCCCGCTCCGGCCCCGCGCGGCAGCGCCGTTCGCTTCGCTCTCCAGACTGCGCCGCTCGCCTCGCTCTCCAGCCGCAGCTCCTGGGCGGCGACGGGAAGCGCAGCCTCGCCTCCCGGCCGCCTCCGCACCTTGCGCTGCGGATCCCCGCCCCCTCCCCGCGGCGGAAAGTCCCCCGCCTGGCTCGCTGGGGTGCTGAGGGGGAGTGGGAGGAAGCCTGTGGTGTCTGGGCGGGTTGCTGGCGGGGCCGGGCTCCCCTGAAAACTGTACCCCCCCGAACACACACACACACACTGCAAAACCCTTTGAATCTTTTATTATTGGAGTTGGAGAAGTTTCTGATCTGTCCCTCCACCCACCGCGAGCCTCCCACCCCAGCGTATGAAGGGGACCCAGGGGTCCTGCCACCAACCTACAGCCTTAGAACCCCAGCAGGGGGCGAAGGAGGGAGAAGGGCCGGAAGGCAGGGGGAAGGGAATGGGCAAAGGCTGGCATGAGGCGGGGCATCATTTGGGCTTGTCGGGGGACAGAGGCCACAGTTAGAGCAGGAGACAGTCGCAGTTTGGGCGGGGGTCTCCATGGGGCAGTTTGGATAACATACGGGCACTGTTGTAGCAAGGAAAAGGATAGGCCAGGCAAAGGCCATGGTACCGGCTGGGGAGGGTGGGGGGTTAGGATCAGAGATCCCCGTTTGGCCAGGTAAGAGGACAGCATGCACGAATTAGGATAAGGTGGCCAAAGGTCAGGGTTGTTTTGGGGGGACTGTGCCCCAGGCCAAAGTGCCTGACCTCTGTGACTCGCTGATGAATGAATGCACGGGGGGCCTGAGACAGGTGCCCAGCTGGTCACCTATTGAGTGGGCAGCAGAGCTGGGCCTCCACCCTGTTGCCTCCAACTGCTGAGTCCCTGGGCTAGCAGAGGCTGCTAATTTCACTCTTACTACATCCCCACTTGCAGCAGTTGCTGGAGAGGCCAGCCAGGATGTCACGGCCACCTCGCAGAGCCCCCGGGGTTCCCTGCCAGCCAGGTGGGCCCCCATAGAAGGACTGGGAGGACTTGGTCTGGGCCAGCCACTCGCTTGAGGCCACTGCTTCATCCAGCTCACTGTCTGCATCAGGGTCTGCGTCTGGCAAGGGGTCCCCTGCAAGATATGAAAAGAGTCAGTGCATGGGGCTCAGCTTCTGTCACACCCAGAATCCTAGCCCCTGGCTGGCCCAGCTACTTCTGTTTTTGTGACATGGCCTCATGGTTAAAGGTTTTGATTCCACTCAAGCCTGGGTTCCAACTCTGATGAGCAGATTATTCAGTCTCACTTTCCTCTCCTGTCATTTCCTTCCCCCTACTCTTTATTTATTGACGGCCTGATGATTAAGAACATGAGTTTGGGACCCAAAACTGCTAAGTACCAATCCAGCCTCTCTGAGTTATAATCCTGAGCAAGTGAATTTACATCTCAGTGTTCTTGTTTACGAAGTGGGGATAATAACTCCTACCGTCTAGGGTTTTACATGGAGTAGCTGAATTAACTAATACCCATTCAAAATAACTTAGAACAGTATCTGGCACATGATAAAAACTCAAAATAGCATGGAGCATTCATTGAGCACTTACTGTGTGCCAGACACTGTTTTAAGGGCTTTAGTGGGTTAATTCTTTTTATTCTTTTCAATAACAAGCCCATGAGGTGGGTGTAGCTATTATCACCCCCATTTTCCAGAGGAGAACACGGAGGCACAATTCAGTAGAGTAACTTGCACAAGAACACACAGCTACTCAGTTGCAGAGCTGCTATTTGAACCCAGGCAGTGTGTCTTCTAAAACCACCTTTTTATTATCACCATCACGAACATCTATTTTTTTTGCCAGGTCCCTGCCCCCCAGCTTGAGCCCAGACTGGACCCCCCGCCCTGCTTCAACTATGTCCTAATTTGTTTTGACTCAATTTTGCCATTTCACAATCCTGGGAGATTCAGGGACTGTGCTTCCCACTTGCAGATAGAGTCTCAGCAAGGGGCAGCAACTTGCGAGGAAGGTCACCCACTTGGTGGCAAAATCTAGTCTTACCTACCCCACACCCGTCACACTACCTCCTGGAAGGGCTGGAAAGCGCTTCGGGGCAGGCCTGGAATAGTGCAAGCAGAGCCTTTGCTTAATGCAGGGCTGGCACACAGCAGATGCTCCGGAAATAGGAGCCTCTTCTCTGCCTTTGAACCTGTGGGGATGGCTTGCCACCCCTCGTCTCTGCCCTGCAGTTCTGCTAACCAGCTCCCCCAGTGTCTGCACAGCTTCTAGGGCTGGGCAGGCCCACGCCCCCACTCCCCGCCCGGCTGCCTATGGTAAGGCTGGGAATCTCTTGTCCCAGCCCCTATCTCATCTCCATCCCTGGCTCCTTGGACCTGTTCCATGTCCCATCCACACCCCCCAGCAAACACACAGTACCTCCCAAGCCTTACCCATAGCTTCTTGGGCCAGAATGTCTGACCGTCTCCATCGGGAGCCCCCGCAGGTGAAAATGACTGCTCGGATGAATTCCCGGCCACAAAGCTTCACTCCATAGGGTGCTGCCCGGGCATCAGCCCTCAGCCACAGCTCCCCAGCGAGCACCCACACAGCCAGCAGCAGCAGCGGGAGCTTGGCCATGCTGGACAGGGACGTGGAGGTCGCGAGAGGGGGCACTGCGAGGCAGCTTCCCCGGGGACTCGTGCCTGTGCTCCCTCCTGGTCCCCATTTATACATCTGGGCTCCTCTGCCTGTCACAGATGAGCCAGGTGACCTCCTTTATCTCCTCCAGCAGAGGGGAGATGGGCATGTCCCCCCCAACCCCGACCTTTCCTGTTTCCCGGACCAAGCGATAACCTTTTGCCAGGGATGGGCTGACGTGGTCCAGCTCACTGTCATTCTCAACAGACAGGTGAGAAGGCCTCCATCCAGCAGGTACCAGGAACCCAAGACTGGGAGAGAGGGTGCTCCCAGAGTCCCCCATCCCCAAAAGGCTGGGGTCCTGGATCTCCTCTATAATGATGATCATGAGTGCTTCACAGTATGGGTCACGAGGCCCAGCACCGCTCTATTTTATATTTGTGTAATTTATTTAATCCTCGCAGCGACCCATGATAATGGATTTCAAATTTAAGCGAGCCTTAGAATCTCCTCAAAGGCTTGTTAAAACACAGATCGATGAGCTGTATCTGTAAGCACCTGAGAATCTGCATTTGCAATAAATGTCCAGGCCATGCTGCTGCCGGTTGTGCAGAAACTACACTTTTGAGAGCCCCTGGACTGTGGGAGTTGGACCAAAGATTACTCCCGTATTATCGAGAGATGACATAAGGTGCCCAAGGTCAGCTAGTAAATGTGGGTGAGGGTGGAGGTTTGGGCAGAATCCTCTGGCTCCAGAATCCATGCTAAGGGAAAATTCTCAAGGATTAAAAAAAAAAAAATGTTATGGGGACAGATTTTCAGTTTTGCAAGATGAAAAACGTTCTGGAGATGGAGGGTGGGGACGTTTGCACAACAGTGGGAATGTGCTTAATGTCACTGGACTGGATACTTTAAAATGGTGAAAATGGAAAATTTTATGTTGTGTATCTTACTGAAATTTAAAAAAATAATTTAGAGCTGTTTAATTAATGTACATAGAAGAGCAGTGCTGGGAAATGTTTAACTGATTCATAGCAGTTACCAGTTTCTGGCCGATTTCCACCTGCCTATGTGACATCGAATGTCACCGAATCTCACCAGTCAGTGTAAGTGGGCTTGAGGACACCACTGGAATGTGAGAAACCTACATGAGCAATTTGTGTAATTCCAAGGATCATTATAAACAGGACACCCATGTCATCATCACCCAGAGCAGGAAATAGGACAGCGCCAGGGCCACAGACGGCCCCACTGCGCATCCTCTCTGGTTACATACCTTACTCCACAAAGAGGTAGCCATTATCCTGGTTTTAGTCATCAACACTTCCTTGCTTTTTATTACCGTTTTAACACACCAACATGTGCATCTCTTGGACAGATAATGCAGTCTGTCTTCTTTCCTTTCGCCTTCTGACAAATTGGACTTCTTTTCAAAGTCTGACACACGTCCGGAAGATGCACGGATCCTAAATGGACACCTGCAAGAGTTTTCACGAACTGAACAGACTTCTTTTTTTGAATTTTGTTTTTATACTGAGGTACATACAATAGCATGCACAGCTCTTAGGGTTCAGCTTGATGGATTTGGGCATGTCTAGACACTCAGGGAATCATCGCCCAGATCAAGATATCATACATTCTAATTTTTTCTCCCTTCGCCTATTTCATCCGTCTCTTAAGACCCCCTCCCCTATGGCAACCAGCAGTCTGTTCTCTGTGTTTATGAGTCTATTTCTGTTTTGTTTGTTCATTTGTTTTGTTTTTTAGTTTCCACATGTAGATGAAATCATACAGTATTTATCTTTCTCTAACTATATATATATATCACTTAGCATAACATCCTCTAGATCCATCCATGTTGTTACAAATGGCAAGATTTCATTCTTTTTCATGGCTGAGTAATATTCCATTGTGTATATGTACCACTCTTTATCCATTCATCTATCAATGGGCACTTAGGTTGTTTCCATATGGTGGCTATTGTACACAATGATGAGATAAATCTAAGAGTACATATATCTCTTCAGGTTAGTGATTTTGTTTGCTTTGGGTAACTTACCAGAAGGGGAATTGCTGGGTCATATGGTATTTCTATTTTTAGTTTTTTGAGAAACCTCCGTAGTGGCTGCACCAATCTGCAACCCCACCAACACTGTACGAAAGTTCCCTTTTCTCCACATCCTCGCCAACACTTACTACTTCTTGTCTTGTTTGATACTAGCCACTTTTTTTAAGTGTATTTTTTCATTGACGTATTGTCAATATATAATATTATATAGGCTTCAAGTATACAACACAGTGACTCAACAGTTACCCCCATTATTAAATCCTTCCCCCAACTAGTGTAGTTACTATCTGTCAACACAGGAAGATGTTATTGAGCCATTGACTATATTCTCCATGCTGCACTTTCATCCCTGTGACCAATTTATCTTATGATTGAGATTTTTGATACTAGCCATTCTGACTGATGTCTGAACACACCTCTAACTACCACTCGGGTTCAGAAACAGAACATTCTTAGCTTCTCCCAAGACCAGGGGAGTTAAGCTCTGCCTTCAGGGAGGAGGGGCATGGGAGAATTTGTGGACAGACGTCAAAACTATACCAACTGATAAATGATAAGTACTTTGGAAGAGACCCTGTTGAGTCTGTACAAAGATCCTGTTTGCCTTTAAACTTCACCCACTGATTTTAGCATTCACTGATGGATCCCATGTATAGAAATTATTACTGTGGTGTTTGTTTCATAGTAAATTTCCATTTATTTTATTCTTTCTCTCTTTACTGTTATTTATTATTTGAGATTCTTCCATAAGGAAGAGTTGTTCCACTTCTATTTATTGGTTTATTCATTTCTTTATACCAGTATGGATTCATGAATAGTTATTTTATTCTTTGGGTTATAACCCAATACTAATGTTATTTATTTTGTTGCCACATTGTTCCAGCTTTGGCCACTGGGTCATTGGCCCCTGCGCTAGGCATTTTATTTGAAGCATTGTTCTTTTGAAGTGACTCCTTATGGTTATTATTTTTTAGCACTTCCTCATTTTTCTGGCACCACAAGATATTCCACACTTGTTTTGGGTTTTCTCTGCCCTAGTCCGAGGATTGGCCATTTTGCCGAGGATCCTGGATTTCCTCTATTGGAGAATGACATTGGGAAACCAAGATCTGGGTGCTGGGTATGCTCACTGGGTTCTGAGAGGGCCAGGTAGATCATTGCTTCCAGGCTCCCTCAGCTCTCTCATTGCTTTAAAAAATATGGAGGTTAAGATTCACACAAAGTAAAACTAACTAGTTTAATGTTACGTGTTCACCCATGTACATAGCAGCGCTATTCACAACAGCTAAAAAGCAAGACAATCCAAATATCCGCCAGCTGATGAACGGATAAACAATGGACTATTACTCAGCCATAAAAAAGAATGATGCTCAGATGCGTGTTACAATGGGGACTAACCTTGAAAACACCCTGCTCAGTGAAAGAAGCCAGACACAGGTCATATGTTGTATGATTCCACTTGTACGGAAGATCCACATAGAGCCAACAGATTAGTGGTTGCCAGGGGAGAAGGAAGGAGGAATGGGGGGTGGGTAACTCTACTGGGTATCCTTTTAGCCTGAAAATATTTGCACGTAGACAAGAGTGGTGGTTGTACAGCGCGGGGAACATACTAAACGCCACTGAAGAGCTCACGGACACAGAAGTCATTCTGTGATGTCATTTTCGCCTCAATTCAAACAAACAATGATAGGGGCTCTGGTGGTGGGCAGAGCTGGGTTCTCATCTCTGCCTCTTTCTTGCTGTGTGACCTTAGGCAGGGTACTTAACCTCTCTGTGCCTTGGTTTCCTCCCCTGTAAAATGGAAAGGATTCGATGAGTGCGTTAAATTCTTAAAACAGTCTGTGGCACGCAGTAAGTGCTGCTTAAATGTTATTTCTACTTGACACGTTCCCTTTGGATTTGAACTTTATTCCTTTGTCCTTTTCTTCATGACCAACTCCTGGCCTCAGGTGCCCCCCGTGGTGTCCTGGGCCAAGGGCTACACAACAGAAGGCGGGAGTCATATCTGACTGTACTGTTTGGAAAAGGGCTGCTGAATAATAGGTTCCTCTCCTCTGCCTTTTCTCCCAGTGGCTCCCCAGGGATGCACCCTTCTGTCCTTTTCTCCATGTCCCCTGTGCCTGGCTCAGGGGCTGGTGCAAAACAAACACGCCGGGAAATATTTTCCACCCAACTGTCTGACTTTGGCCCAGAACCAGAAGCCCTTTTTGTCTCTCACACGGAATCAGAATGTTGAACCCAACACAGCCGAGTTTGAATCCCAGTGCCAGTGAGTTCGTTGGGAAGATGGAAATAGTAAGTGTATCTCCTTCATGGGGTTCTGATGGGGACTCTGGTGAAATTATATAAAGTGCTTAGCACCCTGCATAGCACCCAGTGAGTACAGTGGGCTGAAAGGCGACCTGCAGAAAGATACATCCAGGCTCTAATCCCTGAGCCCTGAGAACCGTGATCTTATTTGGAGAAAGGATCTTTGCAGATGTAATTAAGGACTTTGAGAGGGGATCATCCTGGATTAGATGGGTGGGCCCTAAATCCAGGGACAAGTGTTGAAAACACAGAGAAGAGATACAGCCTTGCGAAGACAGAGGCAGAAATTGGAGGGATGTAGCGTAACAAGCCAAGTCATGCCTGGAGCCACCAGAATTTGGAAGAGCCAATGGAGGATCTCCCCTTAGAACCTTAGGAGGCAGCCTGGCCCTACTGACACCTTGATTTCAGGTTCCTGGACTCCAGAACTCTCAGAGAGTAAATTTCCGTGTCAATAAGTCACCCAGGTTGTGGCAATTAGTCACAGCAGCCACAGGAAATGAATACATTAGAATTAGGAAATGTAATCGCTACCAATATCGTTATTATTTGCGTTATCTTCTTATTTTTTGTCAGCACAAAAATGCACCCAAATCCTACCAATCCCATTAAAGCCATTCTCTCCAAATTTCTGAACTAATTTCACTTTTGAACAGTTAATTCAGGTGCATCAAAAAACAATGTGTAGTAGTGATTCTATAGCATCTCCCTACACTGATGGACAGTGACTGTAATGGGCTATGTCGGGGGGACTTGATGACGTAGGGAGTCTAGTAACCATAATGTTGCACATGTAATTGTAGATTAATGATACCAAAACAAACAAACAAACAAAAACAAATTGTAAGGTTTATGCTGTAGTACCTTCCTCCCGGTCTCAGTTCACCCCCAGAGGTAACCCATTGCTCTTGATTTCCTATCTTTCCAAAATTTCTGTGCACCTATCCAAACAAACATGAATATAGGTCCTTATTCTCACCTGACACACCTGCTTTTACAGTAAAGGCAGCACTAAAAATTTTTTTAAATTTCCATGGAATAGACACTTCAGCCATGTTTTTTTCTTTATTATTATTTTTCTTTCTTTCTTTCTTTGGTATCAGTAATGTACAGTCACTTTAACATTATGGTTACTAGACCCCCTATTATCAAGTCCCCCCCACATACTCCATTACAGTCACTGTCCATAAGCGCAGTAAGATGCTATAGAATCATTACTTGTCTTTTCTGTAAATACTGCCTTTCCCGTGTCCACCCCACCCTTCTACATTATGTGTGCTAGTCGTAATGCCCCTTTTCCCCCTTATCCCTCCCTTCCCACCCACCCTCCCCAGTCCCTTTCCCTTTGGTAGCTGTTAGTCCATTCTTGGGTTCTGTGAGTCTGCTGCGGTTTTGTTCCCTCAGTTTTTTCTTTGTTTTTATACTCCACATATGAGTGAAATCATTTGATACTTATTTCTCTGCCTGGCTTATTTCACTGAGCATAATACCCTCTAGATCCATCCATGTTGTTGCAAATGGTAGGATTTGTTTTTTTCTTATGGCTGAATAAGATTCCATTGTGTATATGCAACACATCTTCTTTATCCATTCATCTACTGATGGACACTTAGGTTGCTTCTATTTCTTGGCTATTGTAAATAGTGCTGCAATAAACATAGGGATGCATCTGTCTTTTTCAAACTGGGCTGCTGCATTCTTAGGGTAAATTCCTAGGAGTGGAATTCCTGAGTCAAATGGTATTTCTACTTTTAGTTTTTTGAGGAACCTCCATACTGCTTTCCACAATGGTTGAACTAGTTTACATCCCCACCAGCAGTGTAGGAGGGTTCCCCTTTCTCCACATCCTCACCAACATTTATTGTTGTTTGTGTTTTGGATGTTGGCCATCCTCACTGGTGTGAGGTGATATCTCATTGTGGTTTTAATCTGAATTTCTCTGATGATTAGGGATGTGGAGCATCTTTTCATGTGCCCGTTGGCCATCTGAATTTCTTCTTTGGAGAAGTGTCTGTTGAGCTCCTCTGCCCATTTTTTAATTGGCTTATTTGCTTTTTGTTTGTTGAGGTGTGTGAGCTCTTTATATATTTTGGATGTCAACCCCTTATCGGATATGTCATTTATGAATATATTCTCCCATACTGTAAGGATGTCTTTTTGTTCTACTGATGGTGTCCTTTGCTGTGCAGAAGCTTTTTAGTTTGATACAGTCCCACTTTTGTTTCCCTTGCCCAGGGAGATATGTTCATGAAGAAGTTGCTCATGTTTATGTCCAAGAGATTTTTGCCTATATTTTTTTCTAAGAGTTTTATGGTTTCATGACTTACATTCAGGCCTTTGATCCATTGTGAGTTTATTTTTGTGTCTGGGGTTAGACAGTAATCCAGTTTCATTTCATTTTCTTACATGTAGCTGCTCAGTTTTGCCAACACCAGCTGTTGAAGAGACTTCAGCCCAGTGGCATGAAACACATTCACATTGTGTGCAACCATCCCCACCATCCGTCTCCAGAACTTTTTCACTATCTCATGTCAACCTTATTGACAACATTTTTCACCTCTAAATGCTAAAGCATGCATCTCTGAAAAATAAGAATATTTCCTACATAATCATAATGCCACTCTCACATCTAGCAATATATATGATCATTCTTCAGTATCATCTTACACCAAGCAAATGTTCAAATTTCTCTGAGTCTCTGAAGTGTCTTTTTAGAGTTAATTTTCAGCAGCCCTGGCCAACAGAACTTTCTACAGTGGTGGGAATGTTCTATAGCTGTGCTTTCCAATATGGTAGCCACTAGCTACATGTGTTCAGTAGAAATGAGAAACTGAATTGTCCATTGTATTTTATTTTATTTTTAAGAGCCACATGGAAAATTACAGGCCAATATCCCTAATGAACACAGGTGCAAAAACCAACAAAATACTAGCAAACCAAATTCAACAATACATAAAAGGCTCACACATCATGATCAAATGGCATTTATTCCAGGGATGGAGGAATAGTTCAATATCTATAAATCAATTAACAGATACACCACATTAACGAAACGAAGGATAAAAACCATATGATCATCTCCACAGATGCAGTAAAAGCATTTGACAAAATTCAACATCCTTTCATGATAAAAGCTCTCAATGACCTCAGTATAGAAGGTACACATCTCACCATGATAAAGGCCATATACAAGCCCACAGCTAACATCACGTTCAACAGTGAAACACTAAAAGCTTTTCCTCTAAGATCAGGCCCAAAACAAGGGTATCCATTCTCCCTTTTATTTAACGTAGTACTAGAAGTCCTAGTCAAAGCAATTTGACAAGGAAAAGAAATACAAGGCACCCCACCCGCCCCAAAAAATAGGCACATAGAACTAGCCACTAACCATATTGAATAGTGCAGACTTGGAATCTTTCAGACCCAAAGACATCTCACCATAGTCACCGTCTACATTCCTCACCACCTGACTGGCTCTCAGCCCTCTGCCATCTGATATCTGCCCTCCCGATGCCTGTGAAAACAGGTCTCCCCCAGCCCTGGCTCTCCCCAACCTCTATCACACCTTCACTGGGCCATGCAAAGTCCTTCCTGTTGTAGTTTCTGCCCTCTTCATCCCAGATCCCAGTTTCCTGCCCTTCCCGAACCATCGCCAGCATCTCTAAGGCAAGCGCTCTGTGTTCCCCAACCCACAATCTTGAACAATAGAACGTATGATTTTGTGTTCATACATTCACTTTGTATGTTTACGCTACGCGAGCATGTTGTAATTTGCACAGTGACACTGCATACTAGATCTCCATCTGTTTCCTTTTATCTCACTGATACTCCCGTAGGTTGTTTTTGAGAGTCAAAGCACTTATTAACTTAGTCCCTTCATCCTCTTCCCAGCAGAACGTTGTCTTACCACTGATGGTGGGGGGGAGAGGGGAAAAGGTTGACATGTTGATGTAGCTATGCATGTACCCCAGGCATTTTTGCTAAAAGCCCAAGTATTGGGGGATCCTTTCACTACGATGATTCAGCAATTGTTTTCAAAGATTATCTTCACTCATCAAAACCCTGCTGGCAATGTATTTCCCAAAACCTGTTGAGTGTTGGCCTGGCACTAAGTTCCACTTTATCCACGGATATCTCCGCACAGTGTTTATATATCAAAACGATTTTTTTCCTTTACCCTATTGCATACATAGTTTGAAGTTTGTTAGAAGAAACAGCCTGCTAATCACACACTATACCTCACGTATAATTAGCAGAAATGCACCAGTTTTTATGATGATTTGCCAGTGCAACAGAAGGCTATCTTGTTTGCATTGCAGTGTATCGAGTGTCAAGATTCTTATTTCATTACTCGTTGGTATAGGAGTGGATAGTGGATAGTTTTAAATGTCTTTCTTTTTTCTCCCTTTTAGTAAAATGCCTTTGAGGCCTCTTGCTCTTGCCACTTGGGTCAGGAGCAAGGTTACCTTATTTGAACAGGCTATAGTGTTTGGGCTTCTGCCCCTCAGCACTGCATTTTTTTTTAATTTGCACATTTAATTAGTTTATTATTTTTTATTAAGGGATCGTTGATATACAGTGTTATGAAGGTTTCACATGAGCAACATTGTGGTTACTACAATCCCCCCTATTATCAAGTCTGCACCACATACCCCATTACAGTCACTGTCCATCAGCGCAGTAAGATGCCACAGAGTCACTACTTGTCTTCTCTGTGCTGTACCGCCTTCCCTGTGTCCCACCCCGTATTATGTGTGCTAATCGTAATACCCCTTAATTCCCTTCTCTCTCCTTTCCCACCCACTCTCCCTAACTCCTTTCCCTTTGGTAGCTATTAGTCCGTTCTTGGGTTCTGTGAGTCTGCTGCTGTTTTGTTCCTTCAGTTTTTTTCTTTGTTCTTATACTCCACGTATGAGTGAAATCATTTGATACTTGTCTTTCTCCGCCTGGCTTATTTCACTGAGCATAATACCCTCTAGCTCCATCCATGTTGTTGCAAATGGTAGGATTTGTTTTCCCCTTATGGCTGAATTATATTCCATCATGTATATGTACCACATATTCTTTATCCATTCATCTACTGCTGGACATTTAGGTCGCTTCCATATCTTGGCTATTGTAAATAGTGCTGTGATAAACATAGGGGTGCATATGCCTTTGAATCTGAAATCTTGTTTTCTTTGGGTAAATTCCTAGGAGTGGAATTCCTGGGTCAAATGGTATTTCTATTTTGAGTTTTTTGAGGAACCTCCATACTGCTTTCCACAATGGTTGAACTAGTTTACATTCCCACCAGTAGTGTAGGAGGTTCCCCTTTCTTGGCATCCTCGCCAGCATTTGTTGTTCAGCACTGCATTTTTAAGAGTGGTTTCATTGCTTTCACTGTTGGCTCAGTATTCTGTATCATTGTCTTATTATTTCATGTTTCCCGTCCCCTAGAGATGCACACCTACGTTGCCTCCAACTTCCCACCTCAGTAAGCATCCATATCTCATGCAAAACGTTCAATGAATGTAAAAACTTGGACAGAACCACCCATAGTTCTCTCCATTTAACAGGGACCCAATAAGTGGCTTGAACAAGAGAGAATGTTTAGTGTCTCTGCTGGCAGACAGCCTAGGAACCCTGCATCCTTCTGCCAGTTGTTCTACCATCCTCTAGTGTCTCCAAGGACATCTGGCCATATCTGGAGACATCTTTGGTTGTCACCCCTGGGGGTGGGTATGCTGCTGGCATCTAGAGGGTGGTGGCCAGGAATTCTGCTCAATACCCACAATGCACTGGACAGCCCCCTCCTCCCTCAACCAAAGAATGATTTGGACCCATATGTCACCAGTGCCACCTGCCCTAGAATAGCTCCCCCTCCTCTTCTGCATGACTGACCAGCACAGCAGTCCTGTACATCCCATCTTCTGGGTTTGTCTGTGGCTTCCAGATGTTGTTATTTAACTTGCTTCTCTACCTCGTCCATTTCCTGCAAATTGGATGTTGGTGGAAAGACTTGATCAGAGTCAGGCTTAACATTTTGGCAAGACGTGTCCTAGGGGAAGTTGGGAACTTGCTTTTGCATGACATTAGGAGGCCCACAGGCCTGCACATCCCTTTACTGGGATGTTAAGCCTCATCACGGCTAACGCTGCTGAGTGTGGCCTCTGGGGAGAAGTCTGCTCCCCTACACTCAGCAAGACCTCTGGTGCCCTCTGTTTACATTATTTATTCCCCATCATCCTCTCACCTGATGCTTTATAACGTGGAGTGAGAATCACTATCTAAAGCAATTATTTCATTGGCTTTTGCAAAATGGTGATTTTTTTTTTCTCCCCTAATTCTCTTATTCCTTCTCCATTTCTTAGCTGGCATTCTTCTTGGGCTGTTTGATGGCTACCATAGCAAAAACTGGGAAGGCCAGTCCATGCCTAATTCCTTACTTTTAATTAGCAATATTTCAGAAAGGAGGTGATTGAGAGCTGCTTTCAATGGTATATAACAAATGTGTGTGTGTTTTTAGCTTTCAAATTGAGGTATGACATACATAAAGTGCACGGATCTTAAACGGAGAGCTCAGGGAATTCTTGTGCCTATCTTCTCATGCAACCAGCCCCATATTGTCATGTAGGCCCCGGACCCATAACCCACCACCACCACGGCTGGCCCTGGGACGCTGATCCGCGTCACTAAAGCAGCTGCAGTGGCTAAGTCACTTGCTTTGCCAGCTGGGATTTATCCTGGGTACCTCCTGCCTAGAAGCCTTATTAATTCTTTGGCGGAACTTGTCAGGGCCTCAGCTCAGCTGGCATTTCTAAAAAGACTAGGAGAGCTGCATCTCCTTTTCCATCAAGGCTCACACCCAGCCACATGAAAGCACACTGGACAAAGTCCCAGAAAAAGAGACAGGTTGTCTGGGCTCTGCTACCTCCAGCTGTGTGATACCGGGGGGTGGGGGTGGGGTGGGGGTGGCGCTACTTCCACTTCTGAGCTTCTGTTTGCTTACCTGGCCATGATAGGAATATTCTGCTTTGCTGAGCTCTTGAGATTTCTGCAGAATCGCCTGGCTACCTTGACCCCTCTGACCTCATCCCCTGGTGCTTTCCTTTTTGCTCTTTCTATTCCACACAAATGTTTGTTCCTGCCCCCAGGCCTTTGCCCCAGCAGTTCCCTCCACATCGGTTTTGTGGGGCTTGCTTCTCCTCCCAACTCAGGTTCAGTCCAAATGACCCCTCCTCAGGGAATGCAGGCTATAGTATCTTCCCCCTCCTACCCTATACACGCTTTAATGTTGCTCTTACAGCCCTTAAGAACCTAGCTTATGTGTTAATTTAACTTGTAATTGTGTCTTCCTTAGTAAAAGGCAATGTCCAGGGACTTGTCTTGCCTTCTTCACTAAGTGTAACGAAAGTTTCCAGTGAACTAGGAAACGGAAGCTCAGAGACAGGGAACCACTTTCTCATTGTCACACAGCAGAACTGGCATCAAAATCATGGGCTCTGAGCCTTTGCTTTCTTTCTCCTCCTTCCTCTGTCTCTGGTGGGACTCAGGCACAAAGTTAGATGGGGGGGCAGGCAAAAAACTCAGCCATTATATAATATTTTAAAAACTAAAAATTAATGCAAAAAATTCTTATAAAAACTTGTTTTCGTTTTTTCTATTATAATACCTAATGTGTGACAATATGTATGCATATTTGTTTCCTATATTAAACTATGTATTTCCTATATTAAAAAAATAATTAATGCAAAAAAAATGCGACGATTAAAAAAAGTAAAAGACACGCTTGGACCCTGCACTTGCATGACCCACTTCACCCCGATCCCAGTCTTGCGGACCCTGTGGGATTAATATATAAATCAAGTATAGCAATCAAATGTATAATCATATATGACTTGATTATTTTTCCTGTAATTCCTGATACCTGATCAAGAACAGAACAAACAGGACCAAAGCAGTTTCTGTGACATAACTGCCCTTGCTATTGTTTCAATACCATGTAAGACGTCGCGCCCCAGAAGACTGGAGACTGCCGACAATTAAGTTTAGAGTTAGTTAATGATTGTGTATTAAGCCCCCCACACAGAATTCTATTGTTGTTAACATTTATTGGCTCAATAAATACAAACGGTGCCCTTTCAGCACCACTCTTGCGCTGTTAAGCCTCGAGTCCCCTGGCTGGTCCTTTCAGATCTTTGATATCTCATCGTGTCTCCTCCCTTATCTGCGGGTCAGAAGCAGGGAGGGACCAACAGGACCCTGTCTTTAACATTCTGGTATTTTGTTCATCATGGATTTTTTCCCCCATTAATTTTGATCTAAAAATACTGCCTTAGAGTATTATTTATCTTGATGATTCAGTTTTTGCACCCAAGGGGCTCACCCTAGTCCCGGAGCCGCTTCTTCTCCCCTGGGGAAACCGAGGCACGGAGGACCGGGATGGGGTGGGGGAGGCGGAGCGGAAACCTGCTGAGCAGCCCGAGCTCCCCCGGGAGGAGCCTGGCGCTGACCTTTGCTTATCGCCCGCTGCAGAAGCCGCTAATTAAGTCCCCCGCCTGCGGAAGACCTTTCCGGGGCGGCCCGCACTGCCTGCCGGGTCGCGATAGACGCAGTCGCCCGAGCAACGGTGACCTTTCCCGGCTGGCGGGCAGTGGGCCCACTGTCGGGCCTGGGCGGAGCCGGCGGGAGGGTGGCTCGGGCCTGGGACCCAGGCTCGAACCCCGCCCTGGCGCCCTACGTCCCAGCCTCTGAGGGCACCGCGGGTTCAGGGCAGAGCGCCAGGTGACATCAACGAACTCCGAGACCGGCCTCCACCACTAACGTCACAGGCGAGCAGCTGCGTCACCGCATTCCTCCCGTGATGTCAGCGCGCGAGGCCAGGAACAGGCCCACTGGGGAAAGAAGACGTTTGAAGGGAAAGATCTTTCCTTTCTCGCCCTTTATCTTTGATAAGTCTCTCAACGTGAGAAGGGACGGACTACTACTCCCAGCTGGCCTTGCGTGCTGCGAATGCGTACGGCCTCCAACGAGAGAACGCGGCAAACCGTTGGCAGAGACGGACGTCCTTCGGGCCGAACCAGAAGGCAGGTTTTTCAGCCGCAACCCAATCCCGACCCCATAGGCCCCACCCCCTTATTCTTAGCCCGCGGCTTCCGTGCGGGAGTGACGGGCCCCTCTGCCTTTGAGGGTTCAGTTTCCTTGATGTACTTTCCTACCGATGAATCAGAGAGCCGGGAAGTCGAGAGGGTGTTGAAAAGCGTTCTTTGAGGCCAATAGCTTAGCGGCAGGGCCCGGCTTCGTCCAATCACTTTCCCCGGCGCCGCCAATCACCCGAGACCCCGCCCCGGCCCGTGACGTAAGTAGGGTGGGTAGCAACAGTTGCCCCGGTGAGGGAAACGGAGGCGCCATAGCCACGGTAGTCGTGGCGACCAAGCAACCCGGCAACGCGAGTCAACAACAACAACCGCCCGGCCGACCCCCACCCCCACCCCCACCCCCAGCCCGGCCCGGGGACCCCGGCACGTTCCGTCCCCTTCCCAGCATCGCCTCCGACACCTCTGGAAAGCCCTTTCACGGACTGAAGTGGGAGAAGCCGAGGTAACCAGGGCGGCCCCGGGGTGGCGGGCCGGGCCGGGGAGGGCGGCGGGGCCCGGGCGGCGGGTGTCGCTGTAATCAGAGTCCAGGGGGAAGGGGCGGGCGGTCAAAATGGCGGCGGCGACTGCTGGGGCCGTGGGGGAGGGGGCCGGGGCCCGTCTGGAGCGACACCACCCGCCCCTGGGCCCGGGCCCGACCCCCGAGAGGGGCGGGCGCTAGCAGGCCGACGGCTAGTGGAGGTCAGCCCGCAGGGGCGGGGGGGGCTTTTATATGCGGGAGGGGCGGAGGGGCGGGCCTGGGGAGGCAGGGCCAATGGGAGCGAGGGAGGGGCGAGGCGAGGTCGTGGAGTGTAGGCGGGGACTCGTGATGTGTGGGCGGGCTGGAGGGTGCCCTGGGGAACGGGATTCGCCGGCTGCGGTCCCCGCCTTTCCGCTCTCCCGAGCGGTGGGAGGCCACCTGTGCAGCGTCCCTTTGGAACCCCCAAGTTGTTCTCAGGATTCAGTGCCTGCCTCATCAGAGGCCTCAGTTTTCCATTCTGTAAAGTGGGGAGAATCTTTGCAGCTCCTCTTTTCTTCATATCAGGGATTCCTAATTCCTTACAGGAATTTCTTAGGGTTCATCTTTAAACTTTTACCCCATTTACTACTTCTGAGTATGGTTTGCTAGGTTAACTGTTAGCCAGGCTTGATTTCAGCACTACTGTTGGCTTCTAAATCTGCTTTCTTGAGAGGAGGCAGAGGAAGACAAGAGTTTCATGGAGAAGCTGTGGGCGAGTCTGGATTTAGCCTGGAGGAATTGGTTTGCAGAAAGCCAACACCCGTTTCAGGGAGGAGTGAATTTGAGTGAGTTAGAGGAAGAGAAACTTGATTGCTACTCTGGAGGCTTCTCTCTTAGAACTGGTGTTGCCCCTGGGCAGGGGGCTTTTTCCTAGTGAAGGGACAATCCTAAGTGTTCAGCCCTTCAAGGTCTCCCTTTCCAGGAATAGGGAGTAAATGGTGCTTGAGGAAGTTTTTTAGATTTCTTAAGCTAATTCTCGTGGCCAGACACATGTTCAAGTCAATGTCAACTGGGTCACATGTCACCGAGGAGGTACCAACCTCCAGAGCCACGTGGTCGGGAGCCAGACACTGAGGTCAGAGGCAAGGGGACGTGTTCAACATTTGTTAGAGGAGAATCCCAGACACTGCTTTACAGGGCAACAGAGATCTGCCAGCTCGGGGAAGAATTTTTTTTTTTTTTAATAGCCGTCTGGGCCAAGTCCATTTTGTTTATTCTATCTTGCTGTGGAGTTTGGCATCAGCAGTCGAGTGGCGTGTGCAAACTGCAGCCGTTTTCTTTTAAAGTCAATCAGTAGACTTCAAGGAAAGGACCGCTTCAGGCTCTCCCAAAGCTTTACCCCAAGACTTTGAGATAGAACTTGGTGGGGGAGTGTCTCTCTTCTTCAGGGCCTTTTCCTAGGCCGGGCCCTCCTTGAGAGGTGGCAGGACCCCTTGAAAGTTAAAGGCAGAGATCAATTTTCAGTAAAACTAGAAATAAATATCAAGTTGCCAGAAAGATGGTCACTCCTGTTAGAAAGGCGAACTTTGAGAAGAAAGTGATGTTACCAGTTAGCTAGGCTTATTGACGGCCTCTCGCCCCACCTGTAATTTTTACATTTGAAGTGCACAAGCCCCGAGACGTGATTTGACTCCGGTAGGGAACACCGGCTTGGTTTGCTTTGTCCTTGAAACAGTCAACTGCTTTCTAGCTGTGTGCTCTTGGGTGAGTTACTTAATGTCTCGGGACTTCAGTTTCCTCTCATCTAAGCTGGGGCATTGATCAGTGGTAATGATTTTAATCTGAGATCGCTGTGCTGTGGCTCCCATAAAAGAAAAGAATGCACGTTGAGCATCAAACACAGTAATTGCTCAAGCTACGCTCTCTGCTACTGTTGTTATGATTGTCGCTTCCTGCTCAGCCCTGGGAATTACAAGGCTCACATTTATTTTTATCATTTTATATCGGGTGAAAGCCTAGTGGCTTTAAAGGTTGACTTGCTGGGCTGTGTGGACTGATGACAGGGATCCCAGGAAGCTTGATACCAGAACTACAGTTTCTAGTGGGGAAGTGTTACTCCCCTTGCTCGTGAATAGCCTTTCTTTCTCCCACTTTAGGAGAATAGCCAGAAAGAAAAATCTTCCCTGGGCCTGGCCCAGACTCAGCCTCAAGCCTTCCGGGAGGCAGCTGTGTGAGCCAGGGGTGTGGGTGTCGTGAGAAAGGCATCTCTGGAGCTGAGGCCCTTGCCCTCCCCTCCCCAAACATGTTCCAGCATTTTGGGGCAGGGGTGGGAGATGCACAAGGCAGACCGCCCCCTAGAGATGCAGCCTGCAGATAAAACTGCATGGTGTGGACACATTCTGGACCAGAAGGGATTGTCCACCCCTTTGGCATAAGCAGGAGGCAGGAGGCAGTAACTTTTCAGAAGGTCTCACCAGTTGGTAGATTGACATGGGCCTTCAACACTCAGTGGCAGTACGTTCCTGGCACGTGGTTTGACAGTAAAAGTTAGGTGTTCACAGTGATCCCCAGTTCTTGCAGCTGGGGATGAAGTGATGGGTAAGGCGGACCAGGTCTCTGTCCTTAGAGAGGTTACCTTTCTGGTCATAAGAATTAGAAAATAAACAAGGAAATAGCCAGGAAAAAAACCCAAAACGAGTATGTGCTCTCTAGATGGCTTGGGGCAGGGGTGGGATGGGGAGGGGAGGCACACTTGAGACCCAAGAAGGTAACATGAGCTGAGACCTGAGTGGTAAGAAGTAGATAGCATTGGGCAATGGGGTGGATGGGGGGAGGGGAGGATGTGTCCGTCAGGTGGAAGAGCTGGTGTAAAGGTCCTGAGGCAGAAGGAGGCCTGTAGAATTCTAGGAACTAGAGCCAATATGACTAGAACATCCAGGTTGAGAAAGGCAGGGACTGGAGGGACCAGATCCTGCAGGACCCTGTAGGTCATAGAAAGGGCTCAGGATTTTATTTATTCTCTGTGATGGCCTTAGGACCTTCTGAAAAGAGTGACAAGATGGGATTTGTGTTTACAAAGGATCTTGTAGATTAGAGGGGCCAGAGTGAAGCCAGGAGTGGTGAAGCTGTTACAGGGCCCCAGGCTAGAGATGACGGTGTGGCAGCTTGGACTGGCATGGTGTTGGTGAAGTTGGAGAGAAGTGCCCAGCCTTAGGATATGTTTTGGAGGAATTACTGACAAGCCTTCAAAACTAACTGGATATAGAGGATGAGGGAAACCCACAGCATTATATTTAATTTCCCCATTCTACTGAAAGTTCATTATTGAAGTAATTAAGCAGATGAAGAAATTGAGTTTTCTTTCTGTTTCCTTGGGAGGGCCGTATCCAAAACAAACTGTTTGGTCATAGGATCTGGCATCCAAAACAAGGGTTGTCAAGCTACAGCTGCCACCTGTTTTTTTATATGGCCTGTGAGCTAAAAATGACTTTTACATTTTTTAATGAATGGGGATAAACAAAAGAAGGATATTTTGTGTCATGCATAATATATCATGAAATGTGGAAATTATATGAAATTCGACTCTTAGCATCTAGAAAGGAAGTTATTGGCACACAGCCACACTCATTTGTTCACTGTCTGGCCCTTTACTGAAGTTTGACAGCCCCTGATCTAAAGTAGTTGACAAGCCTTCTCCAAAAACAGCTGTTGGCTCTGAAAATGTGTGCGGCCACTGGTGCTTTTCTTGGAAGTTTCATTGCCGAGGAACAGATTTGCTGAGTGATTCCCTTGTTTCGTGTGCTTTGTAAAGAAAGGAGTCTCGTGCTCAAAGATGGGGAGTGCCTCATGCTGTATAGACCTTTGTGACTTAGTCTCTCTGGGGAATACCTACATAACTCTGCTTAACTTAGTCCTCCACAAACGGAAAAAAAAGAGATCCCTGGTCAAATAATTGCGGGAAACTTGGCATCCTGTATCACCCTTCCTGGAGATTAACAATGGCAGTGCTGAGTAGGCCTCCAGTAGAGAAGTTGGTTTGACAGTTTCATTTATCTTCCCCTCTCCTGTTCAAGCTGAGCCTCTCAGCCCTTCTTACTGCTCTTATTGCCTCCTCCCCCTGTTGCGCAAGGAGGAGAAGGAAACCCTAGGAACTGTGGAACTTCTAAAGCCCTTTATGGGAGGGGCCAAAGGGGTCAGCTCTCCTAAGGCATCTCAGAGTGGCCCCAGGGCCACCTGCCGCAGAATTATCTACCGGGGGAGGGTTAGCTCAAAGAGCAGACCCCAGGGCCATCTCAGACTCTGGGCAGTGGGACTCGGGAGCCTGCACTTAACTAGCTCCCCAGGTGATGCTGGTGAACAACTGGGGCAGATTCTCCCCAGCACCTTCTTCCAAGAGCTGGAGGATTGTGTGTGTCTCCTTCCTTCGCCCCCTACCCTCTACACAGATATCTGTCAAGAGACTAATAAAAGTAGCAGCTTTCTGCTAATATTTCTCAGCACTTAGTGGGTCCTGGGCGGATCTTTACAAGTCCTGTGAATTGGATGTTCTCATCACCTTCAGGTGACAGATGGGGGAAACTGAGGCCCAGAGCAACGTCAGTAACGTGATCATGAATTGAGAGACCAGTCAGGCCAGTGTTCATGTCGAAGTGAGTCTGACACCAGGCAGGAAAATGCTGATCAGCTGCAGGGACTCAAGCATCCATGCTGGGCCAGAGTTTGGACCTGAGGGTTGGAGGATCCCCCAGGAGGTAGCCCCTCTGATGCCAGCAGGAAGGAGTTTGGGAAGCGCAGAGGCTGGGGGGATGTCTCTGCATGTGTGGCAGGCAGCAGCCTCTTCCCTTTCCAAGTGGTCAGCTCCCTGCCACCCAAGGCCCTGCCAGCCACCCTGCCTAGTGGGAAAGTCTGAGACAGCTCCCCACAGCCTAGACCAGGGCCCATCCTGTCTGCCTCTGCCCCTCTACCATGATCAGCTGGTCTGGCAGGTGGCCCCAGGGCTCTGCCAGGTCTGTCTGTACCAGCCAGCACAGGCCTGTGGCCCCTCCCCAGTCACCCCAAGCCGCCCAGCGAGCATACCCAAGGGCAGACAGAAGCCCGTTCCCTTTGTACTCAGCAGCCCAAAGAAGGGAGGCAGGGCTTGGAGGCTTTGTCATTTATTAAAGGGCCCTGGGCAATGACCGGAACAAGAGCCATTTCCTAAGTATCCTGCACCAGGCACCCAGTCACACGATCACAGTGAATTCCTCAGCAACCCTGAATTGTAAGGGCTGCAGGTCCTCCCATTTCACAGATGGGACAGTGGAGGCCCTCCTGCCACATCACATAGCTAGGAGGAGGCCAAGTTCAAGTTGTGCATCAGCTCCATCCAGGGCTTGTTTCACACCCGCCTTGCCCCCCCGCTCACTCGGACACCTCTTGAGTTTGGCATCTAACCGCAGAGCCCAAATCCTGAGAGGGGGATCCAGGGAGGCACAAAGAACATGGGAACCACCGTGCTGCCCAGCATCTCTCGGGCTGCTCCGGCAGGCTCCCCGCTCCCCCGCTCTGCTGCTCTAATGAGGGCTAATCTCTGTAGGTGGGGCTCAGGCCTCCCCATCTGAAAATCAGCCATCTACTGATTGTGAACAATAAATGAGCCCTGTGCCTGGTTCCCTGATTGGGGCTGGGGGCTAAGAGCACATATGTAGGGGTCAGAGAGATCTGAGTTCAAATCCTTGTCTCTAGTTGCTGCATGCTTTCCCAGTTCACCCCTGGGCCTCACTTTGCTCATCTGTAAAATGGGTGGGTAGCCCCTCAGCCATGGGGCTGCTGTGGGGAGGTAATCACAGCAGAGTGCTCCTCCTGGGGATTCTGGTCAGTGCGCGGCTGTGGTTTTTCTCCTTGAAAATCCCACTTAGTTCCCTGCCTGCTGCTTAATGAAGAAGAGCCTGTGGCTTAGCCACCCCCCAGGCCTGTAGTGCCTCCAAGGGTCACCACAGGCAGGGCTGTCAAACTCAAATACCTCCAGGGGCCAACCTGGGGCCACCCAGGTGTGAGGGCTGGAGCTTCTTTTAGCCATTCAAGCTTTCGTTCCCAGGCCCATTCTCTGCTGAGGTGGGACTTGGCAAGAAGGAGGTGGGGCTCATCAAGGGGCCCCTGTGCCTAGCCTAGCACCTGGGAGAGAGACTAGAACCATTAGCAACCAGAAAAGCTGCCTCTCTCTGGTGAGGCTGGCTCCATTCTGAGGTCGACAGGGCTGCTGGGCCTGCCCTGTGGCCAGGGCCTGCTCCCAGCCCGGGGCTCCTGGCCCCAGATGGACACTGTCCCTGGGATGAGCTCACATCTGATGTGACTTATGATGGCCCCCGGACAAAGGCCTAAAAGCCCCTGTGCCCACAGGCAGCTCAGGGGGGGCTTTTTGGACTCAAACACCTTCCCTGTGTCTGGCACCCCGCTGGGAATACTAGCCAAGAACCCAAGTCTAGATGGCAGGTGTGTAGGGAACGGGCATGGGCTGGCTGGGAGACAGCTTTCCCCACGACTTTCCTTTCCAGCAAGTAGCCCTCTGGTCAAGTGCTCAGAACCAGGTTCAAACTCAGCCCTGCCACTTCCCTACTGTGTGGCCTGGGGCAAGCTCCTTAACCTCTCTGAGCCTCAGCTCCTCATCTGGCAGACTAACAAACCCAGACAAAGTTTAAAATCAAGTAATGTAAAGAAGGTGCTCAGCACGGTGCCCCATCTGCAGGAGTCCCCAGGAGAACTGTACCATCTGACCCTGGCCTAGGGGTCCCCGAGGCATGAGGGACTGGGAAGTTAGAAGGCAAAAGTCCTGGGTAAGGGTGAATGCAAGAGGCTCC
This sequence comes from Phataginus tricuspis, assembly GCA_029783875.1. NCBI lineage: Eukaryota > Metazoa > Chordata > Mammalia > Pholidota > Manidae > Phataginus > Phataginus tricuspis. The sequence continues at coordinate 8,108,020 of JAQQAC010023519.1, read as the reverse complement.
TGGCAGCCTCCGTCTGCACCCAGTTATCCTGCTGTAGTGGGTTGGTTACATCTGGCCACCAGCTTCAGGATTTAATTAAGTTAGTGATGAGCCCAAGCGTGTCTCTAGGGAGTCAGGAGCTGTCCCTGGTTTCCTCTGCCGGTAGATTAATTCTTGTTTTCCTTTTTTTTCCCTCTTACCCCCTCCCCGTCTTCTTCCCAAGGAAGCAAAAAAAAGAGCCTTATTTATTATCATTTTCCCCACTGTTGGCATGGCAACACAGGCGTATGTTACTGAGCTACAGGCAGCCCCGCAACCATCCCAGCCACCACAGGCCCAGCCCCAGCCGCCACCGCCACCGCCACCACCGGCAGCGCCCCAGCCCCCCCAGCCGCCTGCCACCCCCCAGCCCCAGTATGTCACGGAGCTGCAGAGCCCCCAGCCCCAGGCGCAGCCACCAGGCAGCCAGAAGCAGTACGTGACGGACCTCCCGGCCGCCCCCACACCCTCGCAGCCAGCCGGCGCGCCCACCCCATCCCCGGGGTCCCAGCAGTACATCGTGGTCGCCGTGTCTGGTAAGTGGGCGTGTGCTCAAAGCCAGGGTGCTCTGAGAGGAGTTTTGGGGAGTCCTGCATCCTGGACGTGGGGGCACAGTGATGCCCCCCCCATCACTGTCACTTCCTGGGCATGTCACCAGCACAGCAGCTTTCAAACTCACCAGGGTTCCCAGGCAGGTCTTGGGGGGCATCTCTGGGGAAAGAGGAATCAGGCCAACCAATGAGGTCTCTGTCCCCCCAAACTCCTTCCCATCGAGAGCTGTTTCTGTCTGTCTCCTCAAGTCACTTGTCACTTGAAGAAGAGGATTGGGTAATGGGATCAAAGTTTGCAAATGCCTGCTGGGGCGGAGGGTGAGTGCTTGGCTGATGCCGTCTGGGCCTGGCCTTACCGCTCACCAGCCCCTTGGCCGGTCTGCCTCAGTTTCCTCCTCCGTTACAGGTACTGTACGGGCCTGTGCCCAGGGGGTGTATATGAGGTTCTCATGGGGACACTTTAGGGAGGTGGACTGGGAGGCTCAGAAGCAGCACCTTCAGTTTTCCCCAGGACCCGGGAGCTGAGCAGGCTGTCAGCTGGGCAAGTTCATGAACATGTGGCCAACAGCCCCTCTTTCTCACCGTGTCTGTGCTTGCGGCCTTGGCGAGAATAATCAGAAAGCTTGGGTCCTGGTGTCCGTGATTCCTGCGTAGACCATCTTCCCCCCCACTCCAGTTCCTCCCAGGATGGGGACAGGCTGAGCAGAGGGACCCAGGAGCAGAGGGTGTGGGCGGGCAGGCAGTCACTCCCCTGAGGGAGAAACGCAGCTCAGAGCGGGACTGAGCATCGATAGCAGTTTCAAGTACAGATGGGGGGGGGGATGGGGCAAAACCCCTCACTGAATCTGGCCAGGGTCCTTGCAGAGCGGGAAAGGACGTGTCAGGGATCGTAAAGGCATCCCAGGAGGCTGTGGATGGAGCAGGTCTAGACTGGGTTTAGAGGATCAAATATGTGACAATTGACGTGGCCCTTTGGGAGCAGGACAGGTGGCAGTGTGGGCCCTGGTCGCTGAGGTCCCCAGGGAGGGCCAGGCCTGGAGCACGCAGAGGCTCGCAGCAATGACTCTTTACCATGCGGACCGGTATGGAAGGATGTCATATGAGAGCCCCCCTGAGTGTATCACATTAAGGCCAGGCCTCGGATGTGTCCAGGGTCCCCAGGCCACAGATCTCCAGGGGGTCCTCAGCACTGCCCAGTGACCTGCCTATGTTTCCTAGCCAGCGTAGCCCCCACCTCCAAGGAACCTACCGCCCTTCTTCCCCAGCCCCATCACCATCTCACTCCACGCTCCTGACCCCTGACCTTGCTGCCTGTCTCACTGGGAACAGGACACCACCATATGGCAAGAAGGACCCATCCCCCTGCAGCCAGCCTCCCAGCTTGGTCTGCACCCACCGGCTCTGCCTTCTGGCTCAGAGGGTGAGCAGCCCCTGTCTGCCCCCAGCCACCCCCTCCTTATTTGCTCCTGCCATCTTGGGCCTCATGGCCAAGACCCTCTCTCACAGATGTTTTGGGTAACTCTCCCTTCATGGTGGCCTTGTCCAGTATCTCTTAGTGACACGGTGCCTACATTGAGGTCTGCACCCTGGGCCACTGCCCTGAACCCCAGCTACCTGTGACCTATCCACTCAGGGATGAATAGGCCACTCAAGCTTACGTGGGCAAATAGAACTCTGAATTTCCCCCCTCATCAAATCTGTCCTCCTCTGAGACTTCCTCATTCTTATAAATACCACCCCAGGCCCCAGGTCAGCCTAGATTCCTATCCTACCCATCCTTGAGCCAGACTTCCTGAACCCTCTGGAATCCAACCAGAACCTGCCACTTCTCCCACCTCCGCATCCCCTACCTTGGTCCAGACTTCACCCTTCACAACACCCAGAGGGAGCCTGGTGACAACTGTCATTCAGGTCCTGTCATGTCCCAGCGTAAACCCAGATGATTCTGAGTCAGGTGGCCCTGGGGACACTCTCTGAGAAACCCTGGCCTGGATTTTCTTGGTCCCAGGAGAGCTAGCTTCTTGTGGCCTCCTTAACAAAGAGAGGGCTTTAAAAGCTCTCCATTCCCTGTGCCCTGCTGAAAAGTTCCCAGTCTCCCTACTCTGGCCCGTGAAGCCTGCCGACCACCCAACCCCACCTGTTCCTGCCTGTCCCCTCCCACACCTGCTCCAACCCACCAGACCTTCCTGTGGCTCCAGAAACCCACCAGGCTCCGTCCAGCCTCAGGACCTCTGCACTCTGCCTGGAGCACCCTGTCCCAACCTCCCGGTGGTTTGTCCTGGTGTCCTTTGGGTCTTTGCTTGGGTGCCACCTCCCTGGTGCCCACACCTCCCCACCTCCCACCACTCCCTATCTCCTTACTTTGCTTTATTTTTCTTCTTAACATTCATCACCACTTGAAGTGGTGAAGGTGATGGTGATGCCTGTCTCCATTGTCCTGGAGGCCAGGGCTCTGTCCCCTGAGTCTCATGCTCAGGAGACCGTGGTGCTTAGAGGTCAAGGCCTTTGTTCCCCCTTCCCCTGGGTGCAGACGGGCTGCAGTGGACAGGCTGCTGGTGTGATTCTCGGGGTCCTGTCTGTGGTCTGGTGGTGGCTTAACGGTCTTCCACAGTGGTCTTAGGGAATTTCGTTTCTCTGCTGCTCCCAGTTCTGGTGGGGGCAGACCCGTCCCCAGAGGGGCTACTGGGCAGTACGTCCTGGATCAGCTCTGGGGAAGAGGAGCGTGGCTTGCCCCCCTGCCTTGGCACCTGGTGCTCCATCAGCCCCTCCTCGGACCCCTTGCAGTGTCTCCTGTGTTCCTCCATGACTGTCTCCTGGGTTAGTGTCCCTTTCATCTAAGCGTGGCGTTTGGGCCGCCGAGCAGTCCCAAGGGCGGGTGTGGGGGGTAACTGACACCAGCAAAGGCTGCAGCAAGCAAGGCACGTGGGTTTTTCCCACACCAGAGCCCCAGAGCCGTCTGAGCCGGTGGGGCTCCGGGAGTGGACGTGAGAGGGGAGGGGCCTGGCGCCCGGGCCGGAGCCGGCTCGTCCTGCCCCGTCCTCATGGGCTCTGCCCGAAGGTGACTGTGCAAGTGATGGGAAGGAAGCTCAAGTTTCCCTGTGGAGGAGAATCCACTAGATCCATAAACCCCCATCCTCAGAAGCTGCCAGACTCTCACCCTTAACTTGAGGTGAAAGCAGGGTGCTGTGGTCCCTGGCAGCCACCCCCGGGAAGGAGGGACTCACTACATCCAGCCTCCCTTCACCGCTTCTCTCACTTGGAGGCCTTGGGCATCCAAGAACATTGTCTGGGAGAGGGACTGGGAGGGTGTTTGTCAGCATTCCTAAGCCCAGATGGGGACTCAAAGTCAGGGCAAGGAAGGGACCCAGTCTCCTGGAGGCAGCAGGGTCCCAGAGAACACCCCCCACCCCACAAAGCACCCCTAGCTGAAAATAGCCCCAGGAGCAAAGGGCCAGGCAGGAGAGAGCCAGACTGCCCCCCCTGTCACCTGTGGGAAGCAGGGTGTGGCTTGGAGCAGAGCCTCCCAGGCTGCGGTTGGTAGTCTGTGACATTTGAGGTGTGACTGGGCCTCGAGGGGGAAGTACGGGGCACAGCGAGGAAGAGCCACTCATTGGACTGAGGCACAGGAAGTCGGCTACCACTTCCTGACCAGAGACTGGAGACTGGAGACAGCAGGGCTTCCCTGGCCTCATGCACACGTCCAGAATGGAGATGGCCAACAGACAGACCGAGACGCTCACAGACGCCCTCCCCGTGCACACACACAAGCCCCTCGTCCAGAGACGAGACTCCGGAACTCACCTGCTCATCCTTATGTGCCGTCCTGGCCTCGCAAGCACAGGAGGCCCAGCCTTGAGGGCCACCCCAGAGGCAGGCGACTGGCAGGACAGCCTCCCAGGGCTTCCTTGTCCCAGGTAGATGCCTGATCTCAGCGGGACCCTGGGCCTCCAGCTGCTGAAGGGCCCGCTCAAGGGTCGGCCTTGGCACTTTCATCAGAGCCCCCAAGCCCAGGAGGCGGCAGCTCCAGTGCCCCACTTGCTGCCCATCCTGAAGTAGGCAAAACCTGCCGTGGGCCTCTCGGTCGGGCACCTTCCCTTGGGCTGAGCCAGGCCTCGGGGACACCCAGGTGTGCCGGGCCCCTCACGTGACTTGGGGCTTTCTCAGGTTTCCCCTGGTTTCTCCGGCCTCCTTTCTCATGGCTCAGGGAAGCCTCAGCGGATGTGAGGGAAGATTCCAGCCAAACATGGAAATCAGTGCCTCCCAGGCTTGGCCGCAGAGGCAGCTGCCCTGGCAGGCCTGCAGTTGTTCTGACGCTCGCTCCACAGGCGCCCAGTGGAAGGCTTCCCCCGACACCTCTGGTCACCACTCCTCCCCACCTAGCATACACGTTCACGTGCTCTGCCCAGACTTGGCCCCCGAGGTCCTTACATCTCTCTGGAACAGCTGTTCTGCCTCGGCCAGGCTCCTCTCCCTGGGTCCCCACACAACTGAAGCCCAGCTCTTCCCTTTGGAGGCTGACCCCCATCATGAGATGCCCTGGATATGGTGGGGCCTGGGGGGACACTGAGACCCCCAGCTTACTGTCCCCCACTGCCTTAGAGCCTCAGCCTGGCATGACCTGAGACTCTGGGTTCTACACACAATGTGAGGTTCTTGTGGGCCTGTGTCCTGGCCTGCCAGTTCCCAGCTGGGTGACCTTAGACAGGTCACTTCCTTTCTCCAGTCTCGGTTGCTTTATCTGAAAATGGGGATGATAAGAGTTCTTTCTGTCCCTAGCTGCCCAAAGACCCTCACCCAGCACCTGGGGCCCTGGAAGTGCCATAGTTAACCCCAGTCACTCCTTGCCCACTGCCTCCAGCCCTGCTGGCAGCTCCCCAGGAGGGGCGGGGACCTTAGCTCCTGGTCTATGTTGGAGGAGGGCCAGCACACGCATGTCTCCGGTCCCACCCTGGCCCCTGGAACTGCTGGAAGCAAGTCAGGCCCTGCCGACAGGGCAGGATGGGTGGCATCCAGTGGGGGTGAGGGTCTCCCAGCCAGCGCCTCACCGGGACATTCGCCCTCTGTGCTGCTCCCCTCCCCAGCTCCCATTAATCACTCAGCCCTGTGCATGAAACTCTGCCCTGCACCTGATAGCATCTGCAGGTGCCAGCCTCTCCTGACTCCACAGCAAGGCTTCAGCCGCCTGAAGGCCCAGCTGGGTCGCATCCCCTGGCAGCGGGGAGTGTATTCCCAGAGGGCACCCATTGCTCTGCATCCACTGGGGGGATTAGCTCCCCAAGGTTGCAGGTATAAAGCCACCCATGCACCCCGCTGTTCACAGAGGTGGGCAAGGAGCCCAAGTGCCGGGCAGGCTCCCTGGATGGATGGGGGAGGGCACAGTGGGGGCAGGTGGGCACCATGTTCTGTAATTGCCCCTGTTCAGCTGCCTGTCAGCGTGAGTACTCTCTGCCCAGCTCCAGGTCCCCTGCTGCCCACAC